>VXBX01003747.1:231923-261197 GCA_013400415.1 Scytalopus superciliaris | reverse complement strand
AGCCGTGTGTCTGCGCGCAGCTCCGGCGTACAGAAGGGCTCTGGAGCCGAAACACTCGAACCGTTAATAATGGGAATGGGGTGTGCAGGAGAAAGCCAAGCTCTGTCACCCGGGTATTAAGATGCGTTTTATGGTAAGGGTAGCGACCCGTCTGGTGTTGATGGGATTTTCCCAGGGTGTGAACAGGCAAAATCCTCCGTGCCTTTTGTCTGTAATTCATCTTGGTGACCTGTCATGTGGTATCTGTTTGCTGTACAATGGCAGGTTCTTGTAGAAGTTTTACTGTAAGATTTATTATATTGAAAATCTTTAGAAAGCAGTAACAAATCACAGTGAAGGTATTAATCTTTCTGTTTGGTGGAGGTTTCTCTTTTAGAAACGCCCTCCAGGCTCCTGGGCCCTTCACAGCTCACCTGCGTAAGGGTCAGCTACAGAGCCGTGTTTTCCTGCGGGCCCTGAGCTGTTTGCAGCCTCAGTACTGTGGGAAATGGTGGGGGTGTCGCTGGGTGACCAGGGCAGTGTGGCACTGGAGCTGTTACACAAGTACTCTCTGGAAATACGGAAGGAATGTTGCTCAAAATGTTTGTGTTCATGTAAAAATGCAATGGAAATATCCCTGACTTGATATTCTCCCCACAACCCTTTTTTTTTATTTAACTGGGGATTTCTTATGTTTATTAAATAAGAACCATCTATCAGTAACTATTTGAACAACATTTAAATACTTGAAGTGACTCTATATAGCACTTTCTCTCAGTTTGTACTAGTTGGCTGGATCTGTACCCAAGGGTTAGGTCTGAATGCCTGGAGAGTCATTAGAAAATTCCATAAACTGTGTTTGGAAATCCTCCTCTTGAGTGGTCATAGGAGCAGGCAGTGTTGAACTGCAGCCCAGCCCACACTGGGACTGCCAGTGCGTGCTGTAATGAATAGTTCAGGTTCTGTACAGTGATACATACTTGTCATTCTGCAGGCAAGTAAACAGTAATGATGTAAGTCAATATAAAAAAAATCTGAATTCCATACTGCATTCTGACTGAAGATACTGGAACTTAAATCGGAGTAGGTCCTTAAAATGAAGTATGTGGTATGAAAGTCCAGACTGTCATATACAGAGCAAAATGCTGCTCCAAGTACTGGCTCGCTTCTTAAAGCAGAGGCCAAAGAGGCATTTCCATTACAAGAGACAGTGATCTTAAATGAGCTGTCTTGCTGAATACTATCTTCTTGCATAGTTATGCAGTGTATCAATGCTACTAAAAAAAGTGAGCTTAGAAAAGCTGTTAAACAGATCACTTTTTATCCCCAAAGCTGGATACTTGGGTGTATTTCATTGTTTCTGTTATCGCCCCATGTCCTTGTTCCATGTATTGAAATTGAGCTGAAGAGCAGTCTGTGGGCACTACTTTATTTTTAACTCATATTTTCAAAGCTTTAATACATGTTTGTAAACTTACTACATTCTTTTTCTAGGGGATGCAGGTCCTTGGTGATTATGACACTGGCTGCAAGCTGTTTTCATGATCTGGGGTTAGCAGCTGCCTTCTGCACACTAACAGCTGTACAGCTCAGAACTGTGCTCCTGTGAAACATCTTGATGCTGTTGTTGCTGATGGAGAGGAACAGGACTTGGTAGTTCACTTGGTGGCAAATTATTCAGAAGAAAAACTTCCCAGGGATCTGGATTGTTTTTACCATGGACTCCTCATCTGTCCAGCAGGATGTTCACTTGGAGAACAGAAGCTGTAATGGGGCTCCTGGAAGCTCTGAAGAACTTTTGGATTGTAAAGCCAAGTCACAGCTGGTTACTACAAATGAAATTAACAGTAAGTTGTTTCATATGCACCAAATAATTTCCTAGACTTACCCAGGCTTTTATACAGTCATCTGTTTTATTGTTCAGGTGGTGCTGAAGGACCTTTTTCCTTGAGGTCAGGAATTTCTTGTACAGCTGTCTTAAGCAAGTGTGGTGAAGGCTCTGTATGTGGGGAAAACTGGTTTTTGCTGTAAAACTTGTTCTTTTGAAAGCAAAACCAGACTATTACCTTAAGCACTATAGGCTGTCAGTTGAGTATTTGTTGTTCAGGGTGTTATTCTGTCGTCTGATAGTGTTTCCAAAATATACTGCTGAAATTCTCTACAGCTAACAGTTCTGAGATGATTGTTATGGAGGAAGCTCATGACTGGAGTAATTTATTCTGGCAAAAGAAATTTTCCTAATAAATACCTTAGGCAAAGACCAGAACGTACTTTAAAAGTCCTCCTAAACTTCCCTTTATGGAAGGGAGGTGCTGGAATGTACCCTCCAAAAATTATCTCAAAATAACTTTTATATATAGACAAGCTCTATTGACAAGAAATTTGAGAGACCACTGATCTGAGTAGATTATAGAATCAAAATTGAGTTGAAAGGGAGCTCTGTGGGTTGTCGAGTCAGAGCAGACCTGGTTCTGGAGCAAGATCAGGTTGCTCAGGGCCTTGTCCTGTTGAATTCTGAAAGTCTTTGCAGAGGCAGGTTCAACAGCCTCTCTACCCATTCCAGTATTCAGCTGCTTTCATTGTGAAAATATTTTTCTTGGATTGAATTGCACTCTCCCTGTTTCCCCAGCAGGTATCCGAGGATATGCTGGTAAAGGATGTGGCGGTGGATGGGTGGAGGGGGTGTGTGTGTGTTGCGGCTGCGTGGATACACAGAAGGACAGGGGTTCCTTGTGCAAAAGGAGGTGACGTGATGAAGTTGTAGCCTTCTTGTACTGCAGGTTTGGCACCCTGTCACAGGCAGGAGAGTGGAGGCCTGAGACTTTATCTGCTTTTCTTACACTCCCCCTTATCAGACTTGGCAGAGTGTAGTTATGTGATGATTCATTCATCTTTTATGGAGTTGGATATCACATATTCCTGCTTTCTCCTGTGTTAGACAATTGAATTATGGCTTACAAATAGGTAGTGTGTCTTCCTACTGTTTTTATTCTAATTGCATCTCCACTGTTCTAAGAAGACCACAGCTGTATTGACACTACTGCAATTAAATTACCCTAGTTCAAGTAGTATTTAGATTTTGAGTGTCTCGTGGCCTCAGGAAGTTGCCAGGAAACCATTCCTCCAGAATTTTGCTCCAGCATCTTCTTTGTATGTGTGTACTACTGACTGTAGTGAAGAGTAAAATGTAAATAAAGTATAAACCTGATGCAGTACTAACTACAGTTTCTGAGAGATTGGCAGAAGCAATAGTTCTGAATATGGGAGCTATCTTCTTACTTTTGGCTTCTTGTGACTATTCTTAGCACTGACGTCTATTTCAAATTTGGTTTTGACCATCTTTTAGTTTTAAAATGTTAGTCATTACAAAGCAATATTTTCCTCTGTCCTCCTTTACATAGTAATTGGCACCCACCCCTTCCATCATGCCTGCAAATGTTTTTGTGACATGATGGTCTAAATCAGAGAACTGATTCAGGCTACAATGGCCTGAAAATGTTGTCTGCGTGACAAATAAGATACACAAAAGTGTTTTGATTCAAATCTTAAGTTGATGGTTTTGGCAAGGTAGGACTGAAAGCTTTTTATTTTTACCCACATTCAGTTTCCTCATTCAGTTCCCTCTGTGCTGGTTCACTGTACAAACATCTGTGCTGACTTAAGGGAGGATGTGCTGCAGAGGTGGGAACAAATGGTCAGGGCTGGGAATTGATCCTTTGCTCTTTAAATTACTCTAAAGTGAAATTTGCACTTAAAAGGAAACCACCTGCTTTCTTCAGTAATAAAAGGGAAAACAATTAAAAGGTCCTACCTCCCTACTTGTACTTTTTTCTGTATGGCTTATTTCAGGATGCACTTTATTGTTCTCCACACACGTGATTGTTTGATAATAACTTTATTTTTTAGTGTTTTTTCTTTCAAACTCTGTAGTGATTTGTTATATGGGGAGAAAAATGTTTAATAGCAAAATATTAGTGGGCTGGTCTAAATCAGTAACTAAAGTTCTATTGCATCTTTGTAAACAACTTCCTGGCTATGGAACATTATCTTAGAAATGCTTTGTTTGGGGAGGATTTGTTTCTCAGTTCTGGTTTGGTTTTCGTCTTTTTGCTTCTATCTTCCTTGAGCAGACTTGAAAAAAACACAAACTGCTTATTGAAGTATGTGTTGGAGAGAAGGGAAAAAATAGAAAGAGGAAACATGAGTTTTGCATTTGCAAATACTTTGTGATAATGAATGTTAAATATTTTCAAACATCTTTATGAAAAAACAATGAAATCTTACATATCATCCCAGTGAGTTCCGGTTACTCCAGTGATACATGGTGTGGGAATGAACAGAAAAGCAGTGCCTATTTCAGTACTCTGCTCATTTGAGATCTATAGTAATTAATTTAGAGTTAGATACAGGTTTTTTTGCAACAGCAGGTTCATAGATGTAAGTAGTCTCCAGCCAAGTGAAATAGAAATGTGTGAGGAATCTGAAGTATAAACCTGTGAAATGTTTAACTGGTTTTGAATATGTGTTTTTTCCTGATAGAAAAGAAAAATCTAATATTAGTAAGTGGGGATAAAATTGGTGTTAAAGTGGTTTTTGAATTGCATTTTAATTGGTTGATTTTAGTTTTAATTTTAGATTTTAATTGATAGATTTATTATTTTGATACATGTTAGCTTTGCTACTGTATTTTCGATGACGACATCCTTTTTGAAAAAATGGAAGCTCAGTTTAAAATTGAGAAACTGCTTGGCCCAGGCTGGAAGTCAGGATGGTGGATGCTTTCTCCTCAGTGCCCAGCAGAATATCAAACAGCTGAATCATTCAGCACGGGCCTGCAGTTGCAGAGCCTTATTTGCAGTAGGTTGCCCCTCAGAGTGACTAAAGCTCAGTGTTTCATGCTTCTAAACCTAACAAGATTTAAAAGCCTGCATGAAGTTTTGAAAATATTTTGTATGATCAGTTCTGAGGTCCTGATTAAAGGCAACGTAGTAAAGCAATGAAAGGTACTTTTTAAATAAAGAATCAAAAGTCCTTTATAAAATTTCTCCTGCCAGTTGCTGTCAGTAGCAATTTCCATATTCTTACAGTTAAAGACAATAGTAGTAGAATTGTATTGGGGTGGAGGTGTGAAGATACATGGGGTGACTTAAAGTGTAGCTGAATACAACTTTCTTTTCCAGCTACCAGTAATAACATCAATGAATTGCCAAATGAGGAGGGAAGTCTGGAGATAAACAGCAATGTGGACGCCTGCGAGAACGGGCCAGAGTCGCTCTTCCCTGACTCTCCTGTATCTTTTGACACCATCAACAGTGAGCAGGGTGAAGAGTCATCCCCAGGTGTGACTGGTTTCCATGACAGCCTAAGGAAGTCTCAGGGAACTAGTGCTGAGGGCATAGTTCTTAGAAAAGAAGCTTTGCAGTCTCTCAAACTAAGTCTTCCCATGCAAGAAACTGAATTGTGTAAGCATCTGTTTACGGTGGTGCCCCTGCTTTCTCTTGCTGCATAAAGCTTTTTACTCTGAGCCTGGCTCTAGACTCCTATAACATCATTAAAGCTTGAACTAAACTTCATCTTTTCAGTTTTTACTTAGAACTACAACTCATTTTCTTTCAGTAAACCACCCTCTGCTGCAGCTAAGGCATGTGCCTTACCATTTAAAAATGGCTCTTACGCTGGAGGGGAATTCACGCTTTCTGGGGCTGAAGCTTTTCTAATCTTCTTGATTATTAGGAGTAACAGGTGATATTAAAAAAAACCCAACCCACAGAACCAGGTGATTTTAACCTCTGTAATAAAGAGAGAAGAGCAATGAAGGAGAAGTCTTTATAATAAGGTGTCTAATGCTGTGGGTGTTTTCTGAAATACTGTTTTTTAAAAGCCTTACTATAGGAAGGGTCTAATATGAACTAACCAAACGAACATATCTAGGGGTGATCCTTTCCTGACTTGTAGGGAATGAGTGGACTGCATAGGTCTTGCTTAGTTTTATAATTTTAGTACTGTCAGAAATGCAGGACAGGTGAGCTTAAATGACATCAATATTGTTTTTTGCTGTATGATCTCGTGTCACATATATGTGGAGAAATTACAGCATTTGCAAACTGAGCAATGGAAGTCCACAAGATTTACCAATGCTTACATAAGGCTGTATTTGAAGGGAGTAGTTTGAGGTGCATGTCAATGGGCTTTCCTTTCGTTCCTTGCTTAAGCATGAAGCATGTTGCTGATGGTAGAAGGGTTTTACGTTTTGCATCACATTGGCCTATGTTGGCATTTTCTGTTTGACTGTAGAAACCTTTCACTTGTAGGCTCAGTAGAGTCTTCACTCCCATTGGAGAAGGAGGAACAAATCAGACTTCAGGCAAGAAAGCGTCTAGAAGAACAGCTCAAACAATACAGGGTGAAGAGACATCAAGAAAGAGTGAGTACCACATAACAGATTCAGTGTTCTTTGGAGAAGCTTGAAAACTTTACCATTTCTGTACTCTGAATTAAAACATTCAGTAGTTTTCTGAAACATGAGAAAGCAGGTTTTTTTCTTCTTGACAAAATTTGGTTCTCTTACCTCATCAGTGACATACCATTTCATGCTACTTAAAATATGGGGGAGAAAACCACAAAACTTAAGTGACCTAAATGTTCAGTTTTGCTTATATTATTCAGTTACCTTTTGGAGTCTACCTTGAACTTTTTCGACATGTATATATGGTACTTGATAGGGTTGATTGCCGATGTAATTTACCTTGTTTATGAAAGAACCTGTATATATAATATCAGTGTAAGAGTTTTAAATCTTATGTTAGAGCAAAATAAGTGTTTCTGGAATTTACTTTTGACTCTTTGCTTCTTTTAGTCGAGTCAGTCTACGTCCAAAAACCGGCCCTCCAGCACCCTAGACCCTGAGCTGATGTTAAATCCAGAAATCCTGCCGAGAGCCAGCACTGTAGCAATGACAAAAGAATACTCATTTTTGCGGACCAGTGTCCCCAGGGGGCCAAAACTGGGTAGCTTGGGACTTCCAGCATCCTCCAAAGAGAAAAAAAGTTCAAAATCTAAGTCCAGTAAGATCCGGTCCTTGGCTGATTACAGAACTGAAGACTCAGACACTAGAAACGCTACTGGGAATTTTGTGGCTACTGATTCATCTGGTGGGACTCTGAAGCAAAGCAGAAGTGGTCCAACATCAGTTGTTTCTGAAATTAGTCTGCCCTCTGACATGGATGACCGAGTAGAGAATTCCTCCTTGGCAGGAGATAGCATTTCAGAGATTGATGGGAGCGAAGTGGGAATGAGGCTGGATGGCAATGAGAGTGACAGCTCTACCTACAGCAGCGTGTCAGGGAAAGGGCTGTATAGCAGTTTACAGAATTCAGAAAGCAAACAGGATACTCCATATACAATAAATGGCCAGAAGATACATCCTGAAGCAATGGGGCAGTTTCCTTCCATCAGTGAGGTGCTGCAGGCTGCGGCAGTGGAGAATCAAGCCCAAGAGCAAGAAGTTAATGGGGAAGTACGAAGTAGAAGAGACAGTATTTCTAGCAGGTAAGAATAAGCACAATGACGTGATTATTAGGCATTATACTTTCTTGGAATAGTCAGCCTATTACTCTTACTTTCCAGTAACTATGGATCCAGTTTTAACTTACATTGTGATCAAATCTGTTAATGTACAGATTCTAGAAGAATCTGAATGGTCACTTCACGTGAGTATTAAGAAAAGATCTTTTTCTCTAAATGCCTTGGCTGTACAGCAGGGAATGAGCATACAGAATCCCTTACACCACATACCCGTTCTTCCTTCTTTTGTGGTAGCTGGTGGTGTTTTTGGGCACATTAAAGCAGACAATTGTGGACAATAATTGTGGAGGTTTTGTGCTCCCATTATGTCCAGTTGTCTGCTTAAAATGGGATATGCAGATACAGAATATGAAGTCAGCTATTGCAGTTCTAAAATAAATAACAAATACACTAGATTCTAGTTGCTGCAAATACAGAGCATTAAAGTATAACACTTTAGCATGAATATAATATTTTTATTTCTTTGTAGCTAAGGTTGTTACACTGTGTTCTGGATCTGTCATAAAGCCAGAAAAAATGTCCTACACTCTGGGTCACACACAGAGTCTTAGTCCCTCTTAATTTCAGTTGAACTTTTCCTCAGGTAGATGAGTATTGTACTGTAACCCTGAACTGTGTATGTGCTGTCTCTGTCTCCAGTGTTTCTATGGAAAGCTCTATCGCAGGAACTCATGATGAAATGCTGCAGGTTCTGAAGGAGAAGATGAGACTTGAAGGGCAACTAGAAGCACTCTCGCAAGAAGCTAATCAGGTAGAAAATGAATTTGAAATTCTGTATTTAGCAAATCACATTAATATTTCAATTAATTTTCAAGAGACTCCCTCTCATAGTGGAATTGTGTTTTGTAAAAACACTGTTGAATAAAGTACTTCACAAGGATGCAGTGGTGAGCTGACCCTGGCTGGATGCCAGGTGATTGTCAGAGCTGCTCTGTCACTCCCCTCCTCACCAGGACAAGGGAGAGAAAAAGTACAATGAAAGGCTCATGGGACAAGGCCAGAGTTACCATCACAGGCAAGAGAGACTTGACTTGGGGAAGTGAGTTTAATTTACTACTAATCAAATCAGAGTAGGGTAATGAGGAATAAAAACTAATCTTAAAAACACCTTCCCCCCACCCCTCCCTTATTCCTGGGCTCAACTTCACTTTAGAATTCTCTGCCTCCTCCCTTCCCAGCAGTGTAGGGAAGGGTGGAACGGGGGTTGCTGTCAGTTCATCACGTGATGTCTCTGCTGCTTTGTTCTTATGGGGAGGACTCCTCACACTCTTCCCCTGCTCCACTGTGTGGTTCCTCCCATGGGAGTCAGTCCTCCATGAATGCCTGGAGCACCTCCTCCCCCTCCTCTGCACTGACCTTGGTGTCTGCAGGGCTGTTTCATATATTTTCACTCTTATCTTTGCTGTTGTTCACTGGGGTTTTTTTCTCACTTTCTTAAATCCATTATCCCAGAGACACTCCCACTGTCACTGATGGGCTCAGCTTTGGCCAGGGGTGGGTCCATCTTGGAGCTGGCTGGCATTGGCCCTATTAGACACAGGGGAAGCTTCTGGCAGCTTCTCCCTGTAGATCCCCACTGCCAAAACCTTGCCATGCAAACCCAGTACCAATGCTGAACACCATAAATATAAAGTTAGTCAGTCTTCAAAGGTTACTTTGAAAAAAAAAAAAAAAGTGATGTTTTTGTATGTTTTTTTTTTTAAACTCAAATTGAAAGAGAGATGGTAAGTCCAAAGCAGTGCTAGCAATGTAACTGTATATTCTCTTTGTTTTGATTGATGGTATAACACTTAAAATAGAAAGCATTCTTCCTTAAATTGTAGACATACATGCCTTATTAAAAATCCTGATGTGATTACTGTCACACAATGCTATATGTCTTGTCTGTGCTCTCCTCTGTATTTTGACTTTCCAGGTATTTGAAATACCTGATAGGTGAGATGTCACTTTAAAAAAGAATTTTTTACAAGCAAGTGATCTTTGCCTTAGCAAAGCCATTTTGCTAGTTATCTTTTTAGTCACCTATTAGAGTATTTTCTCTTAAGACTTCTCTGTTTTGATTTTTTGGACATATTCAGGCTCTCAAAGAGAAGACTGAGCTACAAGCCCAACTTGCAGCTTTGAACATGAGGCTTCAGGCACAGATGGAGCACAGCCAAAACAGCCAGCAGAAGCAGGAATCTCTGAGCTCAGAAGTGGCCACATTAAAGCAGTCTTGCTGGGATCTGGAACGAGCAATGGCTGACCTGCAAAATGCCTTGGAAGCAAAGAATGCTAGTTTGGCTTCCTCAAATAATGATTTGCAGTTGGCAGAGGAGCAGTACCAAAGACTCCTGCAGAAGGTTGAAGATATGCAAAAAAATGTTCTCACCAGAGACAGTACAGGTGGGATGATGGAAATGTCATTCTTTAAAATGTTATTCCATAAATCATTTTTCAACATAATTGTGAAGTCCAGGAAGAATAAGAAATTTTAAGTCGTGTTTAATGGATGTCAAATTAATGAAATGGTATGAATTTTAAGATGATTGGCTTTTGTTTTGTATCACAGAAGTGCCATAGTTTGCAAACTGCCACTGCCAGCTTGGAGACAAAAATATTTAGTCCAGTAACTGTTTTAACAGTGCCCTAATTGTTTTCTTAGAAAATTGTACAAATAGTGATTTGTAATGATGACATGTCAGGATACCTACTGCCTGATGTTAAATTAGTTCAAATCTTCTGGCTCTAAGGAACTATGAATGCTTACAGAAGTGATTAATTTAGTTTAATTTTATTCTGCTTATGACGTGGTACTTCAGATTCTAGCACTTTTGCAGGAAAAGCCAATCTGTGTAATTAGGCATATATGCCCTTGTTCAAAAAGAAAGGAAAAAAAGAAAAATCTATGAATATAGCAATAATCTGTGAAAATTTGAGCATAAAAATAGAACAGTGGAATGCTCTAGTCCAAATTCTTTATTTTTCTTTCTCTAGTTCATGATCTGCGACAGCAGTTGGCTTCCTTACAGAACCAGCTCCAGAAGGTGCAGCTGGAACGGACCACGCTGACCAACAAGCTAAAGGCATCTGAAACAGAAATCACGTCTCTCCAAAACGTGCGGCAGTGGTACCAGCAGCAGCTTGTTCTGGCACAGGAGGCCCGTGTCAGGCTGCAGAGTGAGATGGCCAATATACAGGTATTATGATTTACTTGCACATGGGAGAACTGAGGATCTGTTCTCTTTTATGTTTTTACCCAAAGGACAATGTAGTGGCATTACAGTGGACTGACCTGCACCAGGGCAAGGGAAGGGCTGCAGGTGTCATCTAATTAGACTTCTGTAAAGTCTTTGACATGGTCCCTCACAGCATCCTGCTCTCTCCACTGGAGAGAGATGGAATTGATGAGTGGACTGTTTGGTGGATAAGAAATTGCTTGGACAGTCACATCAGAGGCTAGTGGTCAATAGCTCGGTGTCCCTCAGGGGTCTGTGTCGGGACCAGGGAGGGGATCGAGTTCACCCTCAGCAAGTTTGCAAGTAACACCAAGCTGAGTCTGAATGGTGCTGTTGACACACCTGAAGGACGGGATGCCACACAGGGGGACCTGGTCAAGCCTGACAAGTGGGCCCATGGGAACCTCATAATAAAGTTCAACAAAGCCAAGGGCAAGGTACTGCACCTGGGTTGGGGCAAACCCCAGCATCAGCACAGTCTGGGGGATTAACAGTCTTATTTGTGTGTTCTTCAGGTGGCAAGAAAAGGGACCAGGTGGTGTTCTGTTTTTCATACTGAGGTGTTAGTTCACATTAATGGTGAGGCATAAATTTAACCAAAGTGCTTAGCTTTTATAGATGAAAAGTGCCGTGAAAGTAATAGCTGAAGTAAGGCACACAGGAGTTCAATGTAACTTTTTTTCTAAAACTCTTAAATTCGTTGGTCAAATTTTGACTGTTGGTATTAATCTGTGACTTTTTTTTCCTACCTTTAGGCTGGGCAAATGACTCAAGCAGGTATGTTGGAACATCTCAAACTAGAGAATGTGACACTGTCTCAGCAGCTGACTGAAACCCAGCACAGATCCATTAAGGAAAAGGAACGTATTGCAGCGCAGCTACAAAATATTGAGGTATGCTTGTAGGTGGTTTTCATGAATTCTGTTCTGTCTAGGTTGTGTGTTTATGTTTTGCAAACTCAAGGCTATTCTGGCAAAGTAACATGGACTTCTTTCGAATTGGTTCAAATGCTGCATTATAAAAACAGATATTTCACAACAAATAAATTTCCATAGTATTATGAATATTAAGAGGGAGCAAGGCCATGTATTTCCCATTTGAAGGTGATACTTGCATCTCCAGTTCTGGTATTTGTTTTTGATTGAATTTTAAAGGAAACTGTAAATGTAAATGAACTTTTTCAAGAGAAAACTTGATTGGAAGTTAATCTAAATCAGTAACATACTTTTTAAGTGTGTGAAATTGTTCAGTAGTCAGGTTTGTCCTTCCTGCCCTCCACTAAGAAAAGTTGGTTAAAATCTAAGTTCAGTACAGTCATGTTCAAAGCTCTTAGAACCTTAAATTCCACTGATTTTCAGTGACATTCTTGTTTCTGTGTCTCAGAGGTCAGTAAAGCAGCAGGTTAGTGGAAGCACCCCATCTCCAAGGTTATTAATACACTGTGTAAATGACAGGAAGTAGCTATAGCATCCAAGGAATCCCTTTTGGGTTAGATTTTTCCAAATAGCTTAATTTAATAAAGATTTCTTTTTCTTTATGCCTTGTTTCATCAATTGAGAAAGGACATGGTGTTATTTAATAGGAATTCATATTGCCACCAGTATGCAAGACATTTGCTGTTATTCTAAGGTGTCTTAAACCTATCAATGGGTGACTTAGGTAAAGGCATACAGGTGTGTAAGGCAGATATCAGAATTATTTGTGCTTGTGTCTTTCCCTCTACAAGTTTGCTTGATAATTTACTTTTTTCTTTTCCCCACTCTTCCCTGTCCATTGAAACTGTAGAAGTTGATTCCTTGCTTTTTCTGTGCAGGCTGATATGTTAGATCAAGAAGCTGCCTTCATGCAGATCCAGGAGGCTAAAACCATGGTGGAAGAAGACTTGCAGAGAAAACTAGAGGAGTTTGAGGATGAGAAAGAACAGCTTCAGAAAATGGCTGATTCTGCAGCAACATTGGAACAAGAATTGGAACAGGTAGACTGTTGGTAATCAACTCCCCAAGGGTTTCAAGGGAAATACTTGTTCGGCTGAAAAAGTGACAGTAAATAGATACTGAGCTCTAAATTTCTTTTTAAAACCTGAGAGATGGCTGCAAAAATGACATCCATATCAAAGTCACTGTGTTTCAGGTGAAAAGGCCTTATTTTCCAACCATCTCAGTAACAGGACTTTTTTTAAATTGCAGAACTGCTGTCTTGTTGGGTTTTTTTAGTGAATTCAGTATGTTATTAGTTGTAAGTATAGACAAGAACCATAGATGCATGTTCGAAGTTGTTAGGCAATCAGGATGTCATTATATACATTTACAGTTAGAGCATGATAAATCTGCACTTTGCTACTGGAGTCTACTTTTAGTCTTGTAACCTTACTTGTAACCTAACAAGCTTGTCAAGGGCTGGAATGAGATGAAGTACATGATAGCTCAGTATTATGTTCCATGCAGTGTTATGGTATTAACATTAATAATGCTGAATTTACCTGTATATCTACTATGGAGATGTTTTGCAATTAAAAATTTAGAATACAGACACTATTATGAATATATTTGGTTTGTCATTCTGTAATTAGCCTGTAAGATAACAGATGCTGCAGAGGGCAATCAATGCAATTAACAGAGCAAACAGAAGAAGTGGCCTAGGAAAGTTAAAAAATATTTTCACCTCCTGCTATTTTCTCTTAGAAGCTAAAATAATAATTAAAATGCTTGAATTGGATTGGAGTGCATTTGTGAAGATAACATTTGCTTTGTATTAATTTAATCTTAAAATACTTCTTCTCAGGTCAAACTGACTTTGCATCAGCGAGATCTGCAGATTGAATCTTTACAGCAAGAACACCTAGACCTAATGAAGCAATTGACTCTCACCCAAGAGACATTGCACACGAAAGAGCAGTCCCTGGATGACCTGCAAACACAGTATGATGAACTGAAGGCCAGATTAGAGGAGTTCCAAAGTGATGCTGCTTCTAAAGATGACACGATCCAGTATTTGCAGAATGAGAAGATTGTCTTGGAAGTAGCTCTGCAGGCAGCAAAAGCAAGTAAAGAGCAGCTTGACGAAGGAGTAACACGCCTTGGAGAAGATACAGAAGTCACATCACAAATCTTGGAACAACTGAAGCAAGAAATGGCAGTCAAGTCAAGCCAGGTAATGAATCCCTAAAAATACTGTATTTAAAGTAGCTGTTGCAGGGAAGGATTGCCACAGACGTGTGGTAGAGCCAGTTACAAGAGAGGAGATTGGTACACATGAGTTTGTGTACCTGTGTAGTTGTGGGATTCAGCTAAGGAGAGTATTTTCATCAGTTCTATCTATCATTTATCCTTGTTTGTAGACTGGCACTTTACATCCTGTTACATCATTGGTGACCTTAGGGTTTAATATCCCTTAGTATGTGCTCATGCATTTTTGTGGGATGAGAAGCTGAGGTTAATCAGTCTTGTTTTGTCTGTTTCCAAGAGCCACCATCTTTCCGAAATCTGTCAGTTTTAAAACAATAATTTTGAATACAGATCACAGTCTGGGAAGTAATTTTTTAGTGTTCTCTTTTTTGTGGCACTGTGGGCCAAACATCCTTCCTATGCAGTAACTGGTCATACTTGTGAACTGGTCATACTTGGTTTACTTGTGCCTTGTTTCTTGAAACAATATACCAGGGTTTGTTTTTGCATATAGCTGTATACCAACCAGGGCTTTTTTTCTAGTCACTGAACAAGCCTAAAGATTATTTATATTCTTTTTCTATGTGCTTGAAATTATGCTGAGTCTTCTGTTCACACTTTAGTTTTACACTTGTGTATGCTCTGTATCTCTTAGAGTATCCAGGTTTCATAAGAAGAGCATTATTATTGAATACTGGTAGTGATGAGTTCTTGGCACTCTTCAGAGATTTCTTTTGAAGATGATAATGGGACTTGATGGTATTAACAATAGAAGTGTTGAAAAACTATGCAAGTATATGTAACTTTTTTTTTCTTTCTTCAAAAAATGAACTGGTTTCTCCATTTGGTTATGAATGTGTGAACAGATGCCATCCAGATACATCATCTGTACACTTTAATGTGTAAGAGGACTTTGTGCATTCCTTAGGGTTAACAAGGCTCACTCTGTGGTGACTTCTGTGAATGTATTTCTGTATAAAATATTGTGTTATCAACCACTGAGATACTTAGAAGCAGGGTCCTCATTAGGTTAGCTGATTGGTACAAGTCACAGATGCTGTCGCTGAAGAAGTCATGTAGAATATATTTGGTGTGTAAAGTCATGTTTGCTTTTTTCCCCTTTGGCAGGTGGAAAATCTGCAACAAGAGAATGCCAGCCTCAAAAAACAGGTTCAAAAGGTGAAGGAACAGTTCCTGCAGCAGAAGGTAAGCAAAAGCAAAGACATTTCAGAGACACAAAACCAAGGAATATACTTCTTTTTCGACTGAAGACATGTACTTCTGGGGGGGTTGTGAGAATATTTGAATCTGTTTTCTTTATCACAGAACTACGTGACATTGAAATGAAGAAACTGTGTAACTTACAGTTGAATTTCTAGCTGTAATGAACGTAAAAGTTGATCCACCAACCAATTCATGCTTTGATGGGACTCCTGGGAATTTGCCAAATGATGCACCATAGAAAATCTCTCTCTAGTTTGTTGATTAGGTTTGCTTTTGCAAAAGCACTCATGAAAATCTTGAAGTGTTGTCATTTCCTTGCAGCATTGAAAAATGATAGTTGCTTCAGTAATTAGATGGAAAATAAGTGCTTTATTGCAATTTTTATTCTGAATTTACTGTTTTGAAAGAGTAGTTTGAAATTGCTATGTCATTAGTCGCACATATGTGTCTTATTTACAGGGTGGCACGTTAATTTACTGCTTGATTGCTTATTAAGTTAGTGCCAAAATTTGTTTTAGCTTGTTAGGTTTAAGTTTGGGAAGACTGTTTAAACTGTCAGTCACAGTTAAACCCTGTTCTTGTGGCAAAAGTTGTTAATGGTGTGCATGGGATGCTTAATATTTTACAGTTAGTTCAGTTTTTAAAAATGTCATATAATTAGTGCAGTTCCATAAAGAATGTGAAGAAGAGTACCCCATACTGCTGTGAATATTCAGAGGTGTTTTTTTCAAATGAACTCCTAATACACAGTGTTATTTGATATCTGAGCTTACATAGCAGTCTTTGAACCAGAGTAAATATCCTACAGAAGCTGATGCTGGTCTGTATGACACATCTCCCCCAAACTAAAAGAATATCAGTAAATACTTTCTAGTAAATTTGTCATAAAGCTGTAACAGAGGTGACATTGTCCTCTTGTGTCCAAGGTGATGGTGGAGGCTTATCGAAGAGATGCAAGCTCCAAGGACCAGCTGATCAGCGAACTGAAAGCTACAAAGAAGCGGCTGGACTCGGAACTGAAAGAGATAAAAAAAGAGCTGCTGAAAATTCAAGTTGAGAAACAGTCTCTCGAATCTGAACATTCAAAGCTGCAAAAGGAAGTATCTCAGGTTCACCAGCAGATGGTGGAAATAGAGAATCATCTTCAGTCAGTGCAGAAAGAACGAGATGATATGGAAACACGCCTGCAGGTATGGAAGGTGTAAAGCTTTGGACTTTGAGAGTGTTACTTCTATTAACTTCAGAAATAAACAATGATCACCTATAAGATAAGGTTCTTGGGTACATGTTTAATATTCTCTAGACATTTGAGCATATGCCTACCAAATACATGACTGCCTGACCACATGAATGATAGAGGTGTGATGTGGAAGTGGTTTCCTTCGTCCCAAAGTGAACTCCATCTGAGAGCAAAAACCAAACTAGAACTCTGTTCCTATGTATTATGGTGTTGCCCTCAGAGGGAAGAGGGAAAATAAAGAAAAGGGAAAGAGAAAGAACACAGAGAACTGTGGAACAACTTATATTTAGAGATTAAAGTAATTTTGAAATCTCCTGCTTATTCTGTTATTATCCAACATACAGCAAACATACTTCTGTTCTTACTCTCATGGGTGCTTTTTCCTTCCTATTAAGTCTTTGCAGTTTGATAAGGAGCAAATGGAATCTCTTGCTGAGGCAAATCAGGCATTAAAACAACAAATAGAACAAATGCAAGAAGAAGCAAAAAAGTAAGTGTTCTTTTAGCACAGATAAAATAACTACAGCATTTGTTTTTCATATTCATCTTTCTAGCAATCACTCTTTTCCTATTCCCTAGTCTTTTCTTTGGGAAATTTACCTAGTCATATGCATAGCAAAGTGTTGGCTGTACACAACACAGTAGTTGCAGATTCTGATTCACTTACACTTTTAACCAACAGTCTTTGCCATACAACATACAGATTGGATCTAATCTTAATTACCACTTGCTGAATTTTAGCCTTGACTGGCTAGAATATTGACATTAATGAGAACCATTCTTGTTTTTTTCCGTAGGGTTTTTATGATACCTGCCATATCCATCAAGAATCTTAGATTAAATTGGATTCTTACTCTAAATTCTGTGTTACTTTTAGAGAAAGTAGAATATATTTCTTCATGTTGGCATTTTAATAACTCTGACAAAGACCTCTTAATTACTGCAAGTGTTTTCTTAGAATGTTATTCAAGGTATTGTCTTGCCAACCTAACTTGATGGTTTTCTCTCACGAGTTGGGTGTCTGTGGGACAAAGGGTTAGAAGTGAACATTGTTTTGTTTTTTGTTGGGCCACGTGAAAAATCAATCTTTTAGTACTGTTTTTCAAGCAGTTTTTGTTTTTACATGGTGTTTTCTTTTCCGTTCACTCCAGGGCCATTACTGAGCAGAAGCAGAAGATGAAGCGTCTGGGGTCAGACCTGACGAGTGCTCAGAAAGAGATGAAAGCAAAACACAAAGCCTACGAGAACGCAGTCGGCATTCTGAGTCGGCGGCTCCAGGAGTCTCTTACTGCAAAGGAGTCTGCTGAGGCAGAGCTGAGCAAACTAAAAGCACAAATCACTGATGGTGGAAACGATCAGGTTGCTCAGGTATGCAGCTGTCCTTTGACATTGTACAAAGACAGAGCTATCTTGTTATTAAATATAAGTTTTGAAATATTATTTTACCCTGAAGTGATCAAAATACTTGGAATATAAAGCTAGATAAGGACATGGTGTCAGTGTTCTGAGCACTGAGAATTTAACTGCATTTGAGAGAGGGAATTTGGCAAGTTTTGGTTGGTGGGGACAGTATTGTACTTGTATCTTTGAGATTTCCAATTGTAATCCAAGATCAAGAGGATCATTAGCCTTTGTGCTAGATTTCCTGATTAATTTTTATTGTTGATTTGTGTTTAGGTTTTGGGTGGATTTTTCTTTGGTTTTTTTTTTTAAAGGGTCAGTATCTGAAGATTTTCCAGAATTCTAACTCTTACTGCTTTTTTTTCTTTGACAGTTCAGAGTTTTTCAGTGTAGCCACAACTTACTCATTTATGTTATGGCTGTGAATAAGAAAATTAATTTACTGGGGGAAGCTCCAATTCCTTGGACCAATGGAGCAAGATATCAAATACACTAACAGCAGTAGCTGGATGCAGGAGTAGAAAGCAAGACCTTTAAATTAGACACTAGCACTTCATTTCGTATTTGTTAGGGAAGTAGGCTTTTTAACCAAAGCAAAAGTCCTGTAGATGGGTGATGCAGTAATAACATGTGTGATCCCTTTGTCTTTAGGAGAAGATTCAAGCTCTGAAGACAGAATTGCGAGCTGTGAGCAGCAGTAAGTTGATGCTGGAAAAAGAGCTGCAAGAAGTGATTTCACTTACCAGCCAGGAGCTTGAAGAATACAGAGAGAAAGTGCTGGAACTTGAGGATGAGGTGATTGCTTGAATTTGCTTGGTAGATAAGTATATGACAGTAAAAAATGCCTGGGAGACAGGGAGATATTTTAGTATTATGATTTTATTCCAGTAGTGCAGGAAATCAGAATCTTAGATAGGAAACATCATGTCAGTGATCCTTGCAAATTTTGCTGTCTTGTGCTGGTTCTTTGTGGTTTCATGAGTCATTGTTGTATAGGGAAAAAGGATGAGGGAGAAAAATAGTCTTGTATTAGTTACCAGCTGTGTCTGGTCATGAGACAGTGAGGATGCATGAATCATTAGCTTTTGGAACTATTTGGAGTCAGGGATCCCCAGCGATTTTGAGGGCAGGGTGGTGGTGTTCAGTTGTAGAGTTCCACAAATAAATACAGATATATCAACTACTCTTGATCTGCACCTTAACAGCACACCTGGATTCTGCTTTCTAGCAAGCATTTCAGTCTTCCAACATAAAAAACCACCAAGGTGAACTTACTTTTTATTGTTCCTTGAAATTTAAAAAAAGAAAAACGAAATCCCATTTTGGAAAAGCAAGATGTTTAATGAGTTTAACTCACAACTTTTTTATGGTAGTAGTCTGGAGTTGTTTGGTTATGTTTGTTTGATTTGTGTTTTTCTTTGATTACAGCTTCAGGAATCTAGAGGCTTCAGGAAGAAGATAAAACGTTTAGAAGAAATCAATAAGAAGTTGGCCCTTGAACTGGAGCACGAACGTGGAAAACTTACAGGTCTTAGTCAGTCCAACGCTGCTTTGCGGGAGCACAATAATATCCTTGAAACAGCATTAGCAAAGAGAGAGGCAGACTTGGTGCAGCTGAATCTACAGGTATTTGATTTTTCGATGTAGTAACTTCAGAAAGGGATGAGTTCATATGGTACAAAGTTGGTGCATTTTCTCTAACTCTGGGTCCCCCATGTGTTGTGTAACAGCACTAATATGGGGGGCTAAACCAGAGATCAGAAATGGGAGTTTGCACTTAACAGAGCTGTTTCTTTTGAAAAAACTATTATCAAAATTGTGCTATAATACTTGCAATAGTGAAAGTGTGGCTCACTTTAGGTAGTTGGAATATACAGAGTGTGTTATATACAAATTGATTGAGATGAAGAGTTTTTATGCCAATAGTAATATATTCATGGGCTGTAAGCAAAGGGTAATGTAGGCAATGAGCTGCCATGTAACCATATCTACCTTAAGGTTGAAGGGTACCATGTGGAAAGAGTGATCAGTGCACAGCAGAGAGGCAGAGAGTTGTTTTGCAATCCCTGCATTGGCCTGTGTTTGTATTTCCTCTACTTCCAGTGAGCCCACACAAAATGTGCTTTTATTTTTGTGGTGTGCTACAGGTTCAGGCAGTTCTAAAGCGGAAGGAGGAAGAGGATCAGCAAATGCAACAACTTATTCAAGCTTTACAAGCTTCCTTAGAGAAAGAAAAGTTAAAAGTTAAAGACCTTCAGAAGCAGGTAATGGGTTATCTATTGTTTTGTTTACTTAAAAGGTGATTTAAATATATTTTAAAAGCAACTTGAAACAAAATCTGTGCTTTATAACATAGTGCTTCTTGTAGGGTTTTTGTCATGATGGCTAGTGGCTGAAAGATTAGTGGATGTCTTCTCTGTTGTGCCTTGTGTTAATCATACTGACTATCCAGAAAGTTCCATTATGACTTGCAATGCATGAGACATCTTGAAGTGATGATACTCCATCCAAAAATTCACAGTGAAGCAGCAGTTTGACAAACAGGCTTCTTCCATTGCAATTGTATATAGTTATTAATCACCATTAGCATTAATGACACCAATACTTCAGCTTTCTTAGACAAAAAGAGAAGTGTTAACAGCTGCACAATTTCCTTCTTGATTTGTTTTGTACTGCTTTAGTCGAGCTCCCTTTATGATTCACCCACAGTGATAAAACAAAGAAAAAGTGCATCTCTTTTTTTTCCTGCCAGGAGGCAGCAGCCAAAGCGGATGCAGCGCACAACCGCCGGCACCACAGAGCGGCCATGCTCGAGCTCAGCGAGATCAAGAAGGAGCTCCATGCCAAAGAACTGCTTGTCCAGGCCCTGCAGGCTGAAGTGGACAAACTGCAGTAAGTAAATGTCCAAGATCTTGGGGAACAGTAACTAAATCCTCTGGAAAAAGCCAAATGTTAGTGAATTTTTTTGGTTTGCCTCTCTGGAGTGGATTATGTGGAATGTTCTGCAGCAGAGCCTGACTGTGAGATGCTTGTTTGGACTGCATTTTTCTCCCCGCATAATTCAGTTTGTCCTGAAGGGCACTGTATTTAGGCTTCACCATCTGCTTTTTCTCTACTTTCAACACAGATTTGTACTACTTTGTTACTAGTATGGATTAGCACTTCATATATGTCCTATTGTTCTCTCTTTCACATTGCTGGCAAAGGACATAGAGAATTAATTTGGTTGTTGACTATATTCCACAATATATTAAAATTTGTTTGCTTGTATAGAAGATGTTTTCTGAAATTATAAGAAATGGTCAGACCTACATGAGAAGGGATACAAGGTTAACGTATTCCTCCTAAAACTAAGCAAATTGCTGACAGGTTTTTGTTTTGTTTTGATTTTTTTTTTCACTGCATAGTCTGCTTGTAACTGAACTATTACCAGTCTTCAAGGATTTTTAAAATTGTTTTTTCAGTATTTAATTATCTGTTTCATAAACTCTTTTTGTGATTTAACTCTTGCTGTGAATGTGTTGGCAAAGTCCTCATTCAAAGCTATAACTAACAGGTTCCATGCACTGTCATGTCACATTTACAAGACTAACCCAGTGAAGTACTTGTCTTAAAGGACAGATTGAGTAACTGCTGTCTGTTAATCCTACTGTGCAGGGCAGAGGGTGAAAAACATTCCCAGGAGGTATCACAGTTCCAGCAAGAGCTGGCAGAAGCCAGGTCTCAACTCCAGCTTCTGCAGAAGAACCTGGATGACAAGCTTAGTGAACAGCCTCTAGTAAGCCAAGAGGTAAAGAGTGAACACTGACTGTGTTTGTCCTTATTTATATTGCATGGTATGACTTTGTTTAATTCACCATTTCTAATGAAGTTTTGCTTGGGTTTCTTAGAACCGGGAATGGTTCATGAGACATCAAAATATATTATAGATTTTGTGGTTGATTGCACCTGTAGATAATTCTAAAGATACTTTATTTTTTTATCTGCCCTGGTAGGTGGAAGACCTCAAGTGGGAAGTAGAACGAAAAGAAAGAGAAATTGAAACACTGAAGCAGCAGTTGGACATGACTGAACAGCGCAGCCACAAGGAGTTAGAAGGGATGCAAGTTGTCTTGCAGGTATTTAATGTAGCCAGTGGAGATGCTGATGGAATGTTGACTGCTGTAGAGGGATAATTAAAACAAGCTTTTTGATGTTTAAAAGCATACTTACACTGATACTTTCTTCTAAATCCGTGATTTTCTGCTATGGCAAATTTGTTTCAAACAGTAGTGTTGTGTGGTTTTTGTTTTTGGCTTTTTTCTAGTTTCCCCTGAAAACTGGAAAAAAATTCATAAAAACAATAGCTTGCTGGAATTTTCATACCGTTTCTCTGTATCACATTGATTCTCTTCCCGTTTAGAATATCAAGACTGAGCTGGAGATGGTGCGGGAGGACCTGTCAGTGACTCAGAAGGACAAGTTTATACTGCAGGCTAAAGTGACTGAACTGAAGAACAGCATGAAGTCACTGCTGCAGCAGAACCAGCAACTGAAGTTGGACTTGAAGCATGGCAAGATGAAGAAGGTATGTAAATACAAAGAACACAAGTTTTAGAGTACAGGAAAGTACTCTACTAATGCTCTTAAGTTACCTAACATGAATGTGCCTGTGATTCCTGCTCTGTAATGCAGATTTGTGCCAGTAGTGTGATATGAGACTCTTTCTAGGTAGTAAAAATGACATTGATAAAATAATTGTATTTCTGACTCTTTTTTCATTTAACTAGAGGAAGGAATTGAAAGGAGAGAATAACTCTTCCAATCCTGTGACTCCAGTCAAGATTCCTGATTGTCCAGTGCCTGCTGCCTTGCTGGAAGAACTGTTGAAACCATCAACAGCTGTGAGCAAGGACCCTTTAAAAAATCTGAACAGCTGTCTCCGGCAATTAAAGTATGGCCTGTTATTTTCAACCATGTTAAATAATCTTAAAAATGTTTCCAGGAAACCAGCTACCAGCCTAAGGAAAAAAAGGATTTGGAAAATGAATTATTTTCTTCTTATTGGGACTGTATTTAGGACAGTAGGATGGTCTGTCATTGTAACTGCTTGCTTATATAGCCATTATCATGGCAAAAGAAGACTTTACAATAAATTAGACAAAATATCTATCCTCAACTGTACACAGCAGAAGTAACCAGAAACAACTGTTTCTAGTTCTTGCTGGTGAAAAAGCTGATGATTCTCTCTTGCCAACATCAGAAAGGCTGCTTGTGGTAGGAGCCCAGGCTGTGTGTTAATAAGTCTCTGCTGTTTCTGCAAAAATATGTAAAGCAAGGCACAGGAAAACTACAGCTTCAGGGAGAAGGACAGTTGAGGTTAGTAGGAGAACTGAGCTACTCTCATCACCTCAGTTGATGACTGAGGGAGGAAGTCCATGGTAATGTTCAGTGATCCTGTACTGCCAGACCTTGCTAAGCTGGTGCTTGACTAAAGTCTCATGTGTTTATCTAGTTATTTTGCATAGAGCCGTAGAATGTCCTTAGTTGGAAGGGACCCACAAGCATCACTGAGTCCAACTCCTGGCCCTGCACAGGGCAACCCTAAGAATCACACAGTGTGCCTGAGAGCATTTTGCATGCTGCTTTCCTCACCTCTGCCTCCCATGTTGTTGTTCCATACCTGCAGGAGTTCCACAGTTCACATTGCAGTCACCAGGTGCCTTTACTGAGGAAACAGTGCTGCATCACCCCTGGAGATGAGTATGTGCAGCAAAGGAACTGCTGCACTGTTGGCCCTTATTTTTGAATTAGGCATACTGTATTTGTTTTGCTCTTAAACAAGACAATTCCTAAGCTTCTCGTAGATTTCTTTCTGTTGTATACAGCTATATCTCAGGTAGTCTTGGAGTAAGTATCAGGAATCAGAAAAGTAACTTTTTGATCTTGCATGTCGCAGTTAGTTTTCTGCTTGTTAACTCCCGCTTTTTTTTGTTCTCAATACTTTCAAAGGCAAGAAATGGACAGCCTTCAGCGTCAGATGGAGGAACACACCATTACAGTACATGAATCAATGTCTTCGTGGACTCAGATTGAGGAGAAGTTAATGGACATTGGCTCTACCAGTCCTGCAACTGAATCAGACCAGCAGGAGATTCCTACTGTAGATGAAAAGAAAGAGAATTGTAATGTTAGTGACAAGGAAGCTTTGACACTATAACCTCCTTATCAGTTGTCTTTCTTCCTATTGCTTTAAGTATATAAACAGATCTTTATAAAAATTATTTATTTCATTTTTTAAATGGTGTTCAGAGTTGTGCTTTTGCCTGTAGAAGCAAAAAGCACATATTTGAGAAACTGATATAATAGTAAATGCAGAATGTGCTATTCCAAGGGTTTGTTTGAAACCTTGCCATAATAATTCTGTCATGTTGGGAACTGCCAAGTGGTGAATCTAGCTCATTTGAGGGTTTAGTAAGAGATTCAGATGAAGGTTTAAAATGAGGTCAAGAGGAGTATCTGGTTCCAGGTCTGTATTTGTTCAATCTGTTTGACTTTATTAAGGAATTACTGTTAATTATGTAACATTGCGGTTTTTGTGTTTGGTTTGGGTTTTTTTATTTGGGGGAAGTGGGATGTGTTGTTTTCTCCCATCTTCTGGTTGTACAGGGAAAAATAAGTTCTCATGTTCAGATGTTAGCAGTGGTTGAGAACTGGATATGCTGAGCATCCTCTCTCTTCCCTCCTGTAATCTCTTATTCTCAAAATTCAGATTACAGATCTCTGTAAGGAAAAGTCATTGTAAGCTATTTCCAGTGATGAAGATGGCCTCTGACCTTCAGCAAAAGCAACAGGACTGTAAAGACAAGCAATGCAGAGCAGTTGGTATCTTTGGCAGATTTGCCTGGGTTGTTTTGTGAAGTACTGGTTTTTCTCTTACAGTCACAGGCCAGTAGTGAGCTTTGCTTCACTGCACAAACACTTTGCACCTTTTAGTTCAAGTTTTGAAGTAGACACCCTTAAAAAAGTATGTGTGTAAAAAAAAAATATATATATAAGAAAAATATCATAATTTTCTGACTTGGAATATCTGGTTTAATGTGCTTATATTCTGTAAGTTAAGGCTGACATGAGGGTTTTTGTTATTGTCATTGTTTTAATGTTACATTTAAGTTTGCTTTTTTTCAACATACTGTACAAATGGCTTAGGGAAATTAGCTCCTAAAGCCTGAGCTTTCAGAAATGTAATTATTTTTACTTTACAAGACATGATTATAATGCCTATATAATTATTATTTTTAATAGCTTTATCTTCCCCCCCATGCTTCCCCTATTTTTTGCACCCTCTATTACAAGGTGTCCCCCATGAATGGAAGTGTTGGTACTGTGGCAGCCCCTCTGCAGAGCACCAGGTTATTTTCAGAGCAGCTCACTTCAGATTCCTTCACCTTTGCTCCTGTTGCTCCATGTGGGTCACAGTGAGCAATAAGCCCACGGTCTCCTCATTCAGAAATTCAGTGGAGGGGTCCTGCCTTGCCCAATGTGCTGTTCTAAAGCACAAATCAAAATACATGTGACATTACTTGGAAGACTCAGTGGCAACTCATATACTAGAATGATTTTGTCTTTAAAACAGAAAGAAAACAGGTCAGTTATATCCACTACAGTTTGGTTTTTGCAAAAAAAAAAAAAGAAAAAAATCTAGTAAGTATAAATGGATTCAGTGGCTAGGAAAAAAAAAATTAGTTCATGTATTTTTCCAAAGAGACTCTCTCTGCCTTTGGATGGGTTTGGTTGTTTTGTAGGAATTGGAAGGATATTGCAGTTTGTTTAGCAGTAAGGCAAAAAACTAAGCAAACAAAAAGTCCAAGCCCAACTATTTATCTAATGGTTGATTTCTCATGAATTCAAACTCTAGTTCAGTTGAACATGTTGCACTTAGAGTGTTTATACTGAATGATTTCATATCCCTCAGCTACTGGATTTTGACTTACATTTTACTGGGATCAAAGTCAAGTGCTGCTGACAGTCAAGGTTTTGAAATTGGTAAAGAAAGAAGTGCATTCATGTGGCATTAGGCCCATCATATGGATCTACCAAACAATTCAAAGCAAAGTCAAAAGCTTTACTGACTAGCTTAGGCATGTTAGTGTCTGCATACTGCTGCAGTCTGCTTTGTAGAGTAAATGGTACTGATTATCTCATTGTTGTCATGTTCTTGAAGTTGCCTGTATATTAAGCTCAAAGAAGAAAAAACAACCCTCAGTATTGTTAAAGAAAAAAATTAAAACTATGTAATGAATAATATATTCAGGACAAAAAACTGCCAAATGTCCAGGATTTAAAATAATACTTGTGCAGCATTAATGTTGCTGTTCACTTTATTAAATACATTGCCTACAGTTAAGAATCTGTTTTGTTTTAATCTGTTAAGTTTGGTAACAGTTGTATGGATAAAAGTTTTATCTTGGTATCATAGAAGCCAGAATTGTTATAAACCTTCATAGTTCTATATGTCTGCTCTCCTTTTTGTATCAGTTCTGCATTCAGCTGCATTTCTCACTAGCTCCTGGAGGCACAAGCTTGTACAATCCAGTTCCCTTAGATGTGTTTCCCTTTTCAAGATGAGGGAGTTGTTGTGCACAGAATAGATTCCCACACTGACCCACCTGCTTCTGGAAGTACCTGGACTCTGGGTATTTTTGTGTTGTATTCAGCCTGTGTTTTTTCTATAAGCAGAAGCACCATGTCATTTACTTAAAGAAGGACCAGCAGTGAGATTTGAGGGTCTAAATCTGGTGAGGTACCAAGTCAGTTAAATTACAGAAGTCATTGGGAACTCTTCTAGAAGGTGCAGCAGTGTGTGATAAAAGCAAGGCCTTTTCTTTGAAGCTCATCAGCCTAGTTTGATAATTATCCAGAGCTGTTTTATTAAAAAGCCTCACCCTGAGCATGCTTTGTCTGCAAAGCTTCAGGTCTCTGCTGTCTAGGCAATAAAACAAGCTAGTTGTAGGAATGACAACTGCCTCCCCTTTGTCTGTCACAGCACTGCCAAATACATCAGAGGAGAATCTGAAGAATAGTATCTTAAAGATTTTTTATTTTCCTTTTTCAAGCACTGCAATAGAATGTATATTCTGTGTCTGTTTCTTCAGTAGTTTCTACCTACTAAACCAAGTCTTATTGATGAAGGAAAATTGTCACTGCAATGTGAGAATGTTCCCAAATGCTGAAAGTTGGTAAATGCTGCAGCGTTACTTTTTCAGAATCTGTTGAGTTTTTGAGGACTCTCGAGTAACTGCATTGAAAAAAAAAATCACAACACAGACCAGTAAACCCTACAATGGAAAAAAATGTTACTGAGTTTCTGGCATTGCTGAACATTGCATAATGCTCCATTCTGTTGTCTTCCAGATTTCTTGGAAATACTTGTGCACTGTATTGGGATCAGCTGAGCCCCTTATCTACTCGTGTAATGGGAGACCTGATCCCATGCTATTTATTCAGGTAATATCCTAGCTGAAATCTATGAGACTTTCACATGTGTAATATCAGGGATGAAAGTTCTAGTGTTCATAATTTCATGGATTATGTATTTCTCCTTGAAGGAGACCAGTGCAGTAACATGGGTGTTTTAGTGTTAGCTATGACAACATCAAAGCTCTGCTGGAGACAGTATTATCAATATAAATCTAATGTAAAGATGACAGATTCAGTCCTGGTGATGCAGCAGATGTTGATACATGTTTATTAACCTTGTGGGGAAAGTGGGAGTAGTTGTATGTGACTTACTGTGACCAGAGCCTTTAAATATTTTCATGTGAAAGCAATTACAGTCCAAAGGAATTACTAATGCTCATCAGCATTTCTGTCTCTTACTTAAGTGTTAACACCTGAGTCTTGGGCAGCCTCATTTCCAATACAGATGCACAGATTTCTAGGGAAGGGAAAGATGTTCTGGATATTGTAAATGGAATGGTTCTGTTTCATATATGACATTCAGCAATGTCTGCTTAGGCTGTATTTGTAAAGATAGAAGTTAATCATTTCATGTTCTTGAATGGATAACCCAGGGGCTGGAGGAGTTACACTATGTACATTTAATGTTTATGATCATACAAAGCATGTTGATTATAAAAATTATGTGCATAGGGAATTCCTTTAAAAGTTTTGTGCAATAAACTATTTTTGGTAAAGGGCTCCATGTTGTTTCTACTTTAAAAGAGTTACCATTTTCTCTTCTGTTTTGGGCAGTAATTTTTAGGTTGGGATTGTCAGTACACTGCTGGCCTAGTTACAGGGGCTGGGACCAGTTTAGCACTGTGTGGGTATAACCAAAACTGTGCATTCTACACCCTCTGTGTCATTGCTGATGGACTGTTAATAATGGATCATTTGCAGCAGCTGCTCACCTGACCGCTTAGGCTACCACCTGGGTGCTAAAGAAGCCTGTGAGGCAGGGCAGTTTCTGTCTTTGCACCAATGTCTCAGCTGTGATAACTCCCCTCTGGGATGGCATTAGCACCTTCACCCCCAGCCTGAGGGGTTATCTCTGCCAACAGGCCAGAATAGGCAGCTGCAACCAATGACCAGGCCATCAGAGATTCCAAAACTATCCCTTTCACCTGTTGTGAAACTCCCTGCCCTGAGGGGAGGTACTGGGCATTCCCACCTGAACCTCGTAATATATAATCCTCGGGCTTTGGGACTTCTGGCGCCACCGGGGGGATCCAGAGGAGGACCAGAACCTCAACAGAATGGTGATGTAGCTTTTCTCTGTATCACTGTAGTTACTGTAATCTTTTTAGCAAATTGTAACTCTGGCTTGTAATCTCTTTTGAGCTGGGCTCACTTCTCCCACCAGTTTACCTTTAGACCAGCACAGCTGTATAGCCGCCTTTAACGGAAAACCCCTTATTCTGAAAGACTACATTATTGCATGTTGGTTTTTCACTGTTTTTCACACATCTAAACTTACCATACTTGCTTTTCTATTACATTTACTTTTTCTCAGCTGAACACGTCAAGGAAGAAACTCAATTTCTTTAATGAATTTGCCAACTTCTGAAATTTGGGCATACAAAATGGAACAATGCAGAAATGTCATCTTTATTTTAATTTAGCTAATTGCAGTGAGGAGAGAAATTATTCTAACTTGCTTGCGATATTAAACTGTGAGTTAAAGGGATGTTATTTTCTTCTTTAAGGCCAGGCAAGTGACACACTGTGATACCGCAGGCACCCGCACCCGTAAGGTGGGAATGCTGTACCGGGGGGGCGGCCAGTTCGTATCTGAGGGCACTTATTTCCTTCTAACGCACTGGAGCCTTCCTCGTTCACGGCTCTCTGTCCCTGCCGCTGTCTCCGGCACTGCCGCGGCGTGTCGAGGCTCACGCTGGCCCCGAGCGCTCCTTCCCGGAGCGGCCTCCGAGCCGGGCGGCGAGCCGCGTGGCGGCCGGGCGGGAGCGGTGCGGGCCCTGCCCAC
>VXBX01003747.1:203496-231836 GCA_013400415.1 Scytalopus superciliaris | reverse complement strand
CTGCGGCTGCGGGACAGGAGGCCGGGCGGCCGCCGGGCCGCGGCCATCTCCTCCTCCTGCTCCCCTCCGGCTCCCACCGCCGGCCCCGAGCCCACCGACACGGGGAGCCGGCGCTGCAGCGGGACCCGCCCAGGTGAGACCCTCGGGGGTGGCGCGGCCCCGAGCCCCGGGAGGGGGCACCGAGCCCCGGGCACGGCCCGCGGAGGCCCCGCGGCCCTTCCTCGGCCTTTCCCTTCCCTTGTCCCGGGCCGAGCTCCGGGGCCGCCGCGGGCCCCGCCGGGCCCGGCCCCGCCGCCCGCNAGGCTTTGCCCAGGCCCCCCTCGCCGTGCCGGTGAGGCGGCGGAGGGGCCTGGCCGGGCCGGACCCGCAGCCCAGGCTTTGCCCAGGCCCCCCTCGCCGTGCCGGTGAGGCGGCGGAGGGGCCTGGCCGGGCCGGACCCGCAGCCCAGGCTTTGCCCAGGCCCCCCTCGCCGTGCCGGTGAGGCGGCGGAGGGGCCTGGCCGGGCCGGACCCGCAGCCCAGGCTTTGCCCAGGCCCCCCTCGCCGTGCCGGTGAGGCGGCGGAGGGGCCTGGCCGGGCCGGACCCGCAGCCCAGGCTTTGCCCAGGCCCCCCTCGCCGTGCCGGTGAGGCGGCGGAGGGGCCTGGCCGGGCCGGACCCGCAGCCCAGGCTTTGCCCAGGCCCCCCTCGCCGTGCCGGTGAGGCGGCGGAGGGGCCTGGCCGGGCCGGACCCGCAGCCCAGGCTTTGCCCAGGCCCCCCTCGCCGTGCCGGTGAGGCGGCGGAGGGGCCTGGCCGGGCCGGACCCGCAGCCCAGGCTTTGCCCAGGCCCCCCTCGCCGTGCCGGTGAGGCGGCGGAGGGGCCTGGCCGGGCCGGACCCGCAGCCCAGGCTTTGCCCAGGCCCCCCTCGCCGTGCCGGTGAGGCGGCGGAGGGGCCTGGCCGGGCCGGACCCGCAGCCCAGGCTTNCGGGGGTGGCGCGGCCCCGAGCCCCGGGAGGGGGCACCGAGCCCCGGGCACGGCCCGCGGAGGCCCCGCGGCCCTTCCTCGGCCTTTCCCTTCCCTTGTCCCGGGCCGAGCTCCGGGGCCGCCGCGGGCCCCGCCGGGCCCGGCCCCGCCGCCCGCTCCCGCTTTGTCACTGCTCGGGCCCCACCCTGGCCTGCCCTGCCGCCGCCGGACACGGGCGCGCGTGTTTCCTTCACGAGGAGTTGTCCTTGTTGCCTCCCCCTTTATTATTTTCCCGTAGCTTATCCCGAGCTCGTTCTGTCTCAGCCGCGCAGTTCCCGACCCCTGGCTGAGGTGGCCACGGGGCAGTGCCAGCGAACCGCCCGCCCCATGGCATAGCCAGGGCTGTGCCATGTGCGAATCCCAGCGATCCAAATGCGGCCCGGGACAGCATGTGGCTCTCAATTCCTGCCTCAGAAAACAAACAAAACAAACCCCTGTTTTATTGAAGGATTTAATGAGTAGTGGAGTTCAATAATACCGATATCCTTAAAAGCCAGTCGTTCATTCTAGCCGTAGGACTAGTCTTGATTATTTATTTTTTTTTAGAAACAGATTGTGGTGTTTCATAATGATACAGTGAGACAAGGGAAAATACAATTCTTGCCCATTCTTCCAGATTTTGATTGATTTGGGAGAGGCCTCAGACGTGTGGTTGTTAAAAATTCCTATTTGTAAAGGTAACTTGCAAGGCCTTGTGTGCTGAACTAGAAGAGGTGGCAGCATCAGTGCTGGCTGTACTGTGGATCCTTTGTAGTTACATAAAATGCATTTTAAGGTTCAAATAATCCTCTTTTGCACCTGCTTGTAGCAAACGATTGAAGGATTGTCTTAAAACAGGCAGTTGCTGCTTCTCAGGTTTGCAAGTCACACCTCTCTGTTTTGGACAGACCAAAACAGGTGATGCAGATAAAAATGCTTATCCAGGTTAGCTGAAATCTTATTGTTAAACATCAGCAGATTTCATGAGAGTTCTATGTTGTCTTTCCAACAATGTTTTCTCTGTTTCCACAGCAAGCTTATTGTAGAAAACTCTTCATCCTAGCAGTAGATCTTAAACCAAAGATTGTTTTCTTTACTGTTGGTCTGCTTTGCCATTTCATTCTGATTTAGTTGTGCCAGAGTTGTAATGGACACACAGAATAAACACCTTTTCATACAGGAATGAGAAAGCAAATTTTGAGCACTAAATTTCAGGTGCCGGGTTTTATCGAAACATACGAAACCAGGGAATTCACAATATTTTTTTTGCTTAACCATAAGCTAAGAAGGATGTTCGTGTGCTCCTGCCTATTCTTCATGCATGAATTATGTATATGTACAGGTCTGCTCTTCTGCAGAATGATTGTGCTAGTTCTGAAACCTAAAAATAGGAGCCTTTCTGAGTTAATTCTTTAAGGCATTATGTTGACTCTTAAAGTGTTCTCAGGAGTTGGCTTTGCAGTAAAATTCCTTATGTCTGAGTTTCATCTTTACTGTTTTTTTCAGTTATGGAGTCTCAAAAAAAAGTCCTGAGAATAGCAAGTTTTTATATTCTTCTGACTGACCTTAGGGGCCTCATTTTATTCCTTAATTAAAACACAGTGGCACCAAATTTATTTTCAAAAATAGACATGAGAAGATCTTTCACATGTGTCTTTGCAGTCTTGTGGGCGAGTCAGATAATCGTAACAATGAGGTTGCTTGGAGGCTCAGGAGTCATAAGGGAGCTGGAATACTTTGGGGAGTTGGCTCAGCAGCATCAGCTGTGGCTTTGGTGCAGTGTGGCAGAGTTTTTTAAGGGGAAATAATCTCATTTCCCATTGTTTCAGCAAGGTTCCAGTTAATATTTTTGAAATATTCAGAGACTGAGGTATGTTCTCTAACCACAGACATTCAAAATCAGACATTCAACAAAAAGAACTCTTAAGAAAACAACCCTCAAACTCGCATGACTGTCAAATTGTAATAAATGAAAGTGTACTTAAGTTTGGCATTAAGTGTATTTTCATAGTATTTCCTTCAGTTGTGGTTTTCATAGCCAGAAACTTGCACTAGTATCTTGTGGGGTTTTTTAGTATCTTCTTGCTGACCATCAAAGAAGCTGTCAGTGTGGCTTACATGGAGGGAAGTGAGCTGGGGGACTTTGTAATATCATAGCAGAGAGAAATTCTGCTTTTTGTTAGAGAGGGAGATCTGAAAAGATCAGTTGTTTTTGTCTTCTGGCTGTTTGCTCTCAAAACAGGGCCTGGGAAACAACATGTTGTGTACATAGTTCCAGCCTTGCATCATGGCTCAAGAAAGCCTCCCCTGGTTGCTGCATCGTGCTTGTGCCTTAGACATTGTCAGCTGGAAATTCTTCAGGAAAAATGGAAATAGTGCTGTCCTTTCAGCAGTAGGTGCTGCCCCTGTTTCTGGGGTTAACTGGTCATCATGTCCTTGTATTGCACTGCACACACAGGCTGTGTCTTTCTTGGCTGGAATTAAATATTTCTGAGCCTGTTACAAGTTTTCATGAAGAAATATTCTGGATTGAATTTTCAATCCAGAAGAAATTTGAATAGGACTAATGAGGATAAAGTGTAAGCTGTAGTCTTTTAAGTAGTTGAGAGAGGAGGAAATTAACTTAGTATGGGTCTGATAGCTTAAAAATGTTTTTAATGCCTTCAGGTGAAAAGTGTTTTCTCTTCTCTGCACAGTAAGAATCTCATCAAAATCAGAGAGATTGTTGGGAGACCCTTTTTCCTTAGCTTTAGTACAGCATTTAAATAGCAGGAAAAAAGTTGTGGTGTTTTTTACAATTTCTCTCTTCTCTTTTTTGCCTTTCCTGTAGGTGAAATAACAATGGACACAATACTATCCCGACTGAAGAAGCTCAGCCCTGATGAGCTCAGAGAAGAGATTGTGAGGGCAGGACTGAAATCTGGGCCCATTACTGCAACTACAAGGTTTATTTTTGAAAAGAAATTGGCTCGGGCATTGTTGGAGCAGCAGGGAGTGTTGGAGGAAACAGGATCTGCTCTGTCAGAGGAGGCTGCTGGAAACGGCCCGGCAGCAAAGCACAACGGCCATGGAGCTGCTTCTGAGGAGACAGACTTTGGGTACTGTGTGGGTCTCAACCCTCCAGAAGAAGATGCTGTGACACACATGAACTGTTCAGCTCCAGCCTGTGGAGCAGGGTGTGTTGATTCACAAATCACTGCTCAGACACCATCCAAAGATCCTCCACTGTTCTATGGTGTTTGTCCAGTTTATGATGACATATTGGCAAGGAATGGTAAATACTTGTTTCCTTTATTTCCCATGATAAGCATTTTACAGCCATGTCTAAATAAACCTTTTGTATGTAGCAGGTGATATGAACACCACTGCATTAATACTGTAAGCACTGCTTAAAGTACTTTTTTATTTCTGTGTACTCCATTTATTTGATCTGAGACAGAAACACAGTTATAAGACATCCCCGGTGTTCTGCCACAGTAGTTCCTACACATGAAAGTCCTCTCTCCAGTGTAGCTCAGATGAAGAAAATTATTTCTTCCTGCTACTTTTGGACCCATTGTGTACCTCTCAAGAATAAAAAGTAATCCTATAAATAATCAGAAAGCTTTTTATACTTGTTGAACCTGGCCCAGTAATGAAAAAGGATGTTCAGGTATTGATTGATATGAATGGCCAAACCCTGTAGACAAAGCACCTGATATAGTTGGAGTGTCTGTGAGTCTTCTATTCAGTTTCTGGAGAGAAGATTCAAAAGGACTTTTGATTCTTACACCGTATTTGGAAGAGAAGCAGTTTGAGACCAAAGCTGGAAGGATAGTCTGAGAATTTTGTGATCTGTTTCTAGGATTAAATCTGAGATTATTGAAATAGCATAACTTTGGCTGTTCTTTGTTGCAGAGAGAGTACATGTTTATGAAGATAAAAAGGAAGCTCTCCAAGCTGTTAAGATGATTAAGGGTTCCCGTTTTAAGGCTTTTACAAAGAGAGAAGATGCTGAGAAATTTGCTAAAGGAATCTGTGATTATTTCCCATCTCCAAGCAAGTCCTCTTTATGTTTGTCACCAGTGAAAATGGGACCATTTAACAGAGGTAAGTGAGCAGGTTCATCTCTGTACAGGAGATGTAATATACAGTCTGTTCAATTTTTTGTGAAAGGAGAACAACTGCATTACCAGTTTACTAATAACAAAAAATTCAAAGGGTGAAGCATCTTAATAAGCTGAAGTTTAAAACAACATTTGTTCTAAATGTAAAAAAACATTGCTGCTCTTCTAGAGCTGAAATGTGGGTAATGGCCTGCATAGATATGTTGCTGAGTAGTCCATGGTTATATTTGTTAGGGTTTGGTTTTACTCACAGACTTCAGGATTTTCAGGTTTAATAAGATGCTGATAAAATTGCACACTATATTAAACCTGTACTTAATTGTTAAGTAAATTTATAAGTTCAGAAATAAAATGGTAAGCAGTGATCGTAAATCCCAGTGTTTGCAGTTGCTAAATTAAAGGGCTCCAAGACTCACAGAACTGCAAAAGCAATTGTTTCTTGCTGAACTTGGCCTTTAAGTTTAGACGGGAGCAAACTGGTAATTACAGAATTTACAAGTCCCTGCTAAAGCCTGAAACAGTTTTACGAGATGATTAATCATTTTCCTCTCCCTCCCTGTTACTAACTACTAGTGTATTTAAATGCCTTGTTAGTGAGCTCAGTTTCTTACTCTTGTACATTAAAGATGCAAAATTATTACATGGTTGAGATCAGAAGCTTATTTTCGTGGCCTGGATCTGAAAATAGTGATCCCTGAAAAGAATGTATCTAGAAACAAGTGATTTGTGTTTGATAGAGGGCTTGTGCTCCCCTGAGACCGAAACTGCAAACAAGGAGAGAGCCAACAGCTATAAAAGCCCACGAACTCAGGATCTGACTGCTAAACTTCGGAAGGCTGTCGAGAAAGGAGATACAGCAACGTTTTCAGACCTTATTTGGAGTAATCCTCGCTATCTGATTGGGTCAGGAGACAACCCAACCATTGTACAGGTAAAAAAATCAACAGCAAAACAGAAAAATCCATGGTCTGGATTAGTGATGTAGCTTTTGAGGCCTCATAGCAGAACTGGAAGGAATGTTGTTTGCTGCTTTGCCTTCAAGATACCTTGTTTCAGCCAGTGCAGAGTTTCTCGGTGTTTGTTGATGGTAGCTGAAAATGGAGAGAAACCAGGCAGTTCTCTGTCCTGTGTAAGTCACCCCTCATGGCTGAGGGTTCACTTTACTCTAGGAGAGCTAAAGGAACTGAGTGTGCAGTCCTTCAGGGGAAGAATAGTTTTATTTAAGAGTGAAAGAATGGTCTTGTCTTCATACAATATTGATCTCCTCCAAATAATTGCAGTATTTTTAAAAATAGACTAATTTTAAGGACCAGGGTAGGGCCTAGGCTGTAATTAGGTGTTCCTACAGCACTGCTTACCTCATCACCACTATTAAATTTCAAAACTATGTATAAGGTGCCATTTAACAAACACTGATAATCTCACTTTAACAAATCCCTTCTGTCCGACCAGCTTTGTGAAGCTGTTGAAAATTTGTACGTAATATAACAAAGCACAGCTGAGTTTTATATACGCACATCCATTCTCTTGTTCTTTTCAGACCTGAACTTCCAACCTCCTTTTTGTGATATCTAAATATACCTTCTTTGCCACATTTTTGTCCTAGATGTAGAAAAGTACTATAGCTGAGTATAAGAGTAATTTCATTAATTATGAGAATAATGTGGGTGTAAAGATGCATAAGCCTTTACAAAAATATGGCACAGTGTGGGAACCTTTGTATTTTCACAGTTAAATCAGTTGCATTTATTGGGTGTAAGAGAGCTGTTTAGATTTGGTTCATTCTAATGCTGGTCTTTTTTTTCCAGGAAGGGTGTAGGTACAATGTCATGCATGTTGCTGCCAAGGAGAATCAACCTGCTATCTGCCAGTTATTACTGGACACATTAGAAAATCCTGAGTTCATGAGGCTCATGTACCCAGATGATAATGATGGCATGTTGAAGAATCGCATCCAGTATATTGTTGACCTTTACCTTAACACACCAGATAAAATGGTAAGATTTGGGTGGTGACCTGTTTTCTCTTGTTATGGAAGGTGTTAAGGATGTGTAAGTGAGAAGGAGAGATAACAGAAAGGGACAATTTTAGCAAAATGAGCTATTTTCTGAGTTTTGTGGGTATTAATAATCACCATTTTACAGTATGGTGGGAAAAGATTTATCAAGAGCCAGGATAATTCGTCACATCATTTATTTACTTTTCCTAGTCTCAAAATTAATTGTGTGTATTGACCTAATCTTTTTAAATGCATGTGGATTTTTCTGTTTTCCCCACTGCAGGGATTTGATACTCCATTGCATTTTGCCTGCAAGTTTGGGAATTTGGATGTTGTTAATGTGCTTACCTCCCACCCAGCTATTGTAAAAAACCCAAGAAACAAATATGATCAAACTCCAGCAGAAGTAAGTCTCTCCATGTTCTTAAGAAACCCAAAAATATTCTGTCTACTCAATATTTTTCATGTTCAAACATTTAGTAAATACTGTGGATAGAAGGTTTATATTATGGTAAGATACTAATGTTATCATTGAAGTGTAAATTTTTGTTAACATTAGAAGCATTTTATGTTGATGTATCTGGAAAAGTTTTAGGTTTTATAGATGTGAATGTATTTTAGTGGTTTGGTCTACTATGAATTAAAAGTACTGGGTGGGATGGGCAGAGGCAAATACTGTGACTGTTCAAGAAAACACATTGTAGTTGATTTCAAAGTGAGGTCTTATGCTTTATTAACAACTAAAATTATATTAACAGGTGGTTTGTGAAAGAAGCAAGAACAAATCTGCAGAACTGAAAGAAAAGCTAAGAGAGTACTTGAAAGGTCTGTATGCAGAATTTTGTGCTGTATCAGATGTGTTTTGGCTCTTTGCTGCGTTTTATTCCGTGTTCTTTCTGTAGCAGTTCAGTTCATAAATGATGTTGCTGCACAGTGCTGTGAAAACCAAAGGGAAACTAAAACAACAGGAACAGAAAACTTACTGTGTTTTAAATGATACAGTCAGAACTGTTAATGTATGGATCACAAGGTTACCCTCATGGCTCTGTACTGTGGGCATGGCCCTCATTCAGCCAGCCTGGAGCAGAATGTTTAGTCTAAAAGAAACAAAAGCCCTTCACATGGCAGGAGATGTATCTGTATCACTGGGACTCCTGTGATTTCTTTGATAGAGAACTGTCTCTGTTTTGTCACATGTGAGTTCAGGCATTTGCAAAAGGAGGTTTGAAACTAGCTGAAGATGCTGATGGAAGGGTTCTGTGTACCATTGCTAGAATGCCATCTGTAAGCAGGCAATAAATACTCAAACAGCGAGTTTGCATTCCAAGTAGATTTACTGATGAATTAAAATCAGATGGTTAAGTGTCTGGGTGCATTGATACTCCAGGAAGAAGCATCAGGCTGATGTAACAAACTTCTTCAGAAAGCTTTGTGTTGTTTATTTTAGGTCGATACTATGTACCACTCTTGAGAGCAGAAGACAATTCCTCGGCTCCTGTCATTGGAGCACCCTGGTCACCGGATCAGATGGACGATGGCCCCCAGAGGAGCTCTTGTAAATACCCTGGCAGCCCCAGAGATCCGGTGTTGTCCATAAGAGCTTTTGCAGGCCCAATGAGCCCCTCAAAGGTAAGGAGAGAACTTAATATCACTCTAATGCTTATTTTATTGCTATTTATGAATAAAGAACCATTAGAAGATCCCTGCGCTGGGCCTTGCGTGGTGTAGCTTGCTCCTGGCACACAGGTTGTGTCTCTCTTGTTCTTGAGGAGATGATTCTTCCTCCATGGAGAAGCACACAGATTTATAAATACTTTTTTATTGTTGAAAACAGAATATTGTGTAAATAAGAAGACTGGAAAGTCAGTTAAAAGAAAATTGTTTTCATTTTCCTTTTGGAATCTTTTCAAAGAGGACCTTTGGCAGACCTTTAATTTCTTACAGCTGTAACTTTCTAACATGGAGCAAAGCTTTTCAATGCAGCTGTGAATCAGTTTAAAAAAAAAATCTTAACTGTGTCTTTATCTAATTTCTAGAAATTGCCACTGAATGTTAGAAGCAGTTTATCACCTTTGCTTGTTGAATTAACATTTATATATTTTTCTAGTTGGAAAAACTGACAACCAAGTAGTAGGTGTTGGGATGATTTTGGAAAAGTATTGATTGTATAGCAGAAAAGCAAAATCTTCAGTTTTCAGAAGGAATACTTAGATACCTGTTAAATATATTATAAACTTATAGGTGTTTCTTTGACTCATTTGTCTATTAGGAACGTGCTGGAAGTACGACAGCTTTAGAAATGGTGAATAAATACAGTGGAGAACTTTGTGTCAGCTGGTGCTTGAATTTTTCAAGGCTGAGTTTTTACCAAGATGCTTAATGCTTTTTCTTCTAAATGATCATTCTTCTGTTCAACTGACAGAAATTTAAATACCATTTATACTTTGAAAAGTATTACTTAGGGTGTAAACAGTTCATCATTTTGGTTGCTGACAGATATTTTTAATGTCTGAATGTAATTCTTAGTCATTGTTGTGATTTTATCATATAAAGTCAAAAAGTGGGGGATTTCACAAAAAAAATTCCCTTGAGGCATTCAAACTTCAAAATAGACAGCAAGAATATATTCTAGTAATTGTAGTAATTCTGTGCATATAAAAATTAAAACCAGGCAGACGTGGTGTCTGCACAGTTGTCTTTCAGATGGTTCTACATTATAGTCAATATAGGAGGAGTATTATATATAGCCATATATAATATGACTGTCATATAACAGTCATATATATTCACATGACTATTACACATAATCATATAGGCAGGAGTAGGTTTAGATCCCGTGTGAGATCCTTCGTAGCTGGAATTGGGCAATACTTGTGGCAGAAATCGAGTTCTTTACCTGTGGGCAGCAAACAACTAAACATCTTCTAGACCAAACAGACATTTAGCCAGCACTTGAGTTGCTTTGTATTGTGGGAGGGTAGTTTCTAAATTTATTTCTGTTTTTTAAAGGCTGAAGAATTTCGCAGGCTTTGGAAAACTCCACCTCGAGAGAGAGCTGGCTTCTTTCACAATGTCAGAAAATCTGACCTGGAGAGAGGTGTTGAAAGAGTTGGAAGGTATCTAAAAGATTATCAGTATTAAAAATGCATAATAGAGCAATTAAAAGCAAAAGACTGTGCTGAGAGTGCAGTTATTACTTACTGAACAATATGCTGGGACAAAAGTTACTGCAGAAATAATGTACTGTAGTTGGAGTTTTACTGTGTTTTTGTGTAAACAAAGTAGCTAAAATGTGGCTTTCTTAGCTTTGGCAGATATTTGAACTCTTAATTGATTTAAAACTATGCAAAGCCTACCTTTTCTGGGAAAGGTGAGGGATTGTTAAAGGGAGCAGATGAAAAGATCCCAATACAAACGTGCTGCTTTGTAAAAGCTGGAGCAAGGAGGGGGTCCTTGCTGTTAAAACAGCTTCTATCAGCAACATACAAAAAACCATACTTTGTTAAAAGCTGACTAGATTTCATTCTTTAAAACAATCCCTCACTTCTCCCTACCTCTCCCCCTCTCAAACACAACAAGCTGTTGAATGCAATATCATTCAAATTAGGCCTCCATCAGTGGGGATTCATCTCTATCTGATGTCTAGATACAGTTATCTTAAAAATGGCAATGTTTATGCTGCAAAGTGTAAGAATAGTAGATTAAACTCCAAAAATAGAATAAATGATATGATACTTTGTTTGCTAAGGATGTGTCTGTGCTGTTGCAGACTGTTGATTGTTGTGGAATGGTTGCCTAGTTGCACGTTTGTGTTCCTATTCATAGCTGATAGAATGTGATCAGAAAAGTTATTGTCAAACTAATATTTATGTCTTCACAAATGATTCGTTTTATTTTATTTATTGCAGGGAGTTAGCTCATGAACTGGGGTTCCCGTGGGTTGAATACTGGGAATTTCTGGGCTGTTTTGTTGATCTGTCTTCCCAGGAGGGGCTGCGAAAATTAGAAGAGTACCTGAATCATTGTGAAATGAGCGAAAAGGCTCAGCAAGAGACAGGGGAAAATGAAACCTGCAATAGATATAAAACTCCACATCCCTCTGGTAAGAAAAGGGCACATGCTGCAAACAACAGGTTGTATCAAGGGAGAAGAGGGAGAGAAAAAGCTTGGTGCCCAGGGGAGGTAGTGTTCACCTGTTGTGGTTGCTGTTATTAATCTGTTATCCAAACAATCTGATTTTATAGTATTGGAAAAGGAGCCAACAGCACTGTGAATGTGAGAGAAGTAAACAGACTTTATTAGATGTTCTTTATCTTTCTTATGAAGGACTTTATTTGATTGTAGCCCCTAAATGAAATCCCTATAAGAAACCTTCTATATCCAGAGTGTTTTCACTCAAAGCATTTGGGAATTTGTCTTTAAGTTTAGAATTTTATAATCCACAGATACAGAATAAATAACTTTTTTTAATAAAAAATAATTCTTTACAATTGAAAGACACAATGAACAAAACCCAGGAAAGCTTTTATACCTTCTGAGACCTTGCTTGCCATATGTTCCTGCAAGGCAACACTAGTCCCAAATCTTTGTGCTCCTTTTCTGTGTGATTTTAGATCTGGAAGGGCTCTCGTACTGGGATAAACCTGGCCTTAAGACCCTGAGGGGTAGTCATTGGACTAGTCATAAGCCTTGGTGCTGTGGAAGAGACAAAAACTCAAGCTGTGCTGTATTAGTAATGTTTTCCTGCCCTGCTTTAATTATGCTTTATCCTGACTTTATCTTTTGTTGCTGGTTAATGGTTGAAGTGAGGGGTGTAGGAAATGCAGTTCTAAAATGACTACGATAGGAAAGATTATTTGCAAAAGATATACAGCCATAATGTTCCCATTTTTCATTTATAGCTTTAGTCAGGTTAGTTCATGCTGAGCTTACCTAAATAAAATCAGAGAGGACTTTGGGAGATAGAATAAGGCATAAAAATCATGTATTTGCTCCTGATTTGTTGACTGAACATTCCCTTAAGTCTCTTTACATGTTGCTCTTATTAAAATTATTTACAGGGAAGAGTAAAAAGTCCTGCAATTCCATTTCTGTCGGTGCATTTTTGGATGAGGATGATGATGACATGAGCTTGGAGGAAATTAAAAACAGGCAGAACGCAGCACGGAACATCAGCCCCGCCGTGGTGCCCCAGGAGCCCGGCATCGGAGCCATCGGCGGCGGGGGGTGTGACATCCTGTCCGTGGGGCGGGCAGCGAGCATCATCGACACGGCCACTCCCCGCCGGCACTACGAGAAGGAGGGCCCTGCCAGCAAGAACGGGCTCTGCAGCCCCGTGCCCGGTGAGAGGATCATCAGTGACAGGAGGCAGCTGCGGGACGGGGAGGGATCTCTCCTACCACCCGTTTCCAATTTGATGTCCGAGTTTGAAAGCCTGTCCTTCCAGGAACAAGACATTGCAGGAGTATCTCATAAAATCACTGAAAAAACTGACAATGAGGGAATTCTGGACCAGAACTGCTATGCAAGTTCTTCTGAGCCAAATGTTACAGGAAAACCTGGAGAGACCAAGTTAAGGACAGAACACAAAACACCATTAGAAAAGGAGAGACTGCCTAGGCAATCTGGAATTCAGACTAAGGAGGCACAACAACATCAGGAACTTTCTTCCCAGAAGTTTCTTTTGAAGGCTTTACCCACAAATGACCATTCTAAGTTATTCCTGCTTGGGTAAGAATTGTCTTTTTTGGTACTTATTTGTCCTTGGGTTTCTGTTTGCAAAACAAGATGTTTCTGACAGAAGGCTGAGGTGATGTGACACTAAGCACCACTAATTGCAGTCAGCCCTGAATGATCATCTGAAAGTGCCCCAGTGCTGGTACAGAAGCCGTGCAGTTCTCTTGCACCTTGTTACCTGAACACCTGCAGCAGAAGGAAGAGAAGTCTGTTTCCAAATCAGTTTCAGTGAACTTGGCTGTTTGTGTTCATCTCAGGGGCTTGTGGCTCTGACTTAGATTAACAAAGTCTTTGCTACACTCTTGGGATATCTTCAGATGAAATTTTCAGAACTTTTATTCTGAGACTTCTCTATAATTCCAGACAGACATTTGGGGGGGGCGGGGCTGATAGAGTTCATAAAGAAGCTGTGTTTGTAAAGGAGCACAGTAGTCTGTTTGCTTTTATGAAAACTAAGTGTTTTGGAATTGGGGGTGTTTTATTGCCTGAACAACAGTTCTGTTTGTATTCCAGGGAGCAGCCCTCAAAGCTGGATAGTGATGTCTTAGCAGCTGTAGGAGCAGCAGAGATTGATCCACAGAAATACCCAATGGTTTACAAATGGAAACACGCAGTGCAGTCCTACTCCTCATCTGACAGGCAAAGGTAATGCTCCAAATTCAATCAAATGAGTTGTAATAAAATTGAAATGAGTTGAAAAAAAAATTTTAGCGGGTCAGCAGCACAATGGCTTGAATAGCAGAGTTTTGGGTCGTGTTGCTCCCAAAGCCCTGTTTTAAATATTCAGCTGTTAGTGTGTTTCTGAAGTTAATCACCAGGCCTCTTTGGCTGGTGTCTGTTCATAAGCAGTAGTTGTGCTGTTGGTAATTCATCCCTGCTGTGGATGCAGTGCAGGAATTTTGTATTACTTTGTAGTACTTAGGTTGTGCAGAGGGAAGTTAAGATGAATTTCATATCTGCAGGCATCTTTTTACTACTGTTTTTATTTGTACCTTTTATTACCCCAGTCCAAAGGAATTGTTCATGTGAAGGGTGGTGTGTGTTGTATTCTGAGAGAATGTTTTCTTTTGCCTCACAAATAATGGACACAGGCTGCATCTGTTGGGAGGCCTGAATATATGTTATGCTGTTTATATGATTTATTTTGAATATTGCTGGTTTTGGGGACCCAGAGTGAGAGTTTTTCATACAAGATAAAGATTCATACAACATAAAAGATATATTTCCATTGTGGCAGACATTGGTCACGTGCTGAGGAGTCCCTTGCTTAGACAGCTGACAGTTTATATAGTCATGATAAAGGTTTTGGAAAACAAGAAACTGGCCCAGGGCCATACACTGGATTGGAAAGGGGACAGGAACAGAAACATCCAGTGACCTCTACTGTCTTTTCTCTTGTACCTTCTGGCTTTCTTAAATGTATGAAATTCTGCTTATTATGAGAACTGTTTCCACTAAGAACTTCTCAATATAGGCATTAAACATGAATTTTTCAAAACATGGTTTAAAGACCAGAGCCTTTAAAAATCAGAGCTTGTTTTAAAAATACAACTGACTGGCTTTATTGGCCACAAAGTACAGAGTAGGAGTTGGAATACAGAGGAGGAGTTGGGAACCAGCAGCTGAGAAGTGCAGTGGTGTTAAGGTAGGAGAGATGAGAGCAAGAGGAATGTTGTGGAGAGAGTTGACACAACATGTGACAGGGTTGGAAGGAGTGCAGGTTGAGTGGAAGGGGAGATGCTGCCCTTTGCTAAGACTGGGAAGGAAAGCAGCTTCCTTGTACCTCTGTGTTCCAAACAGTGCACTGCAATAGGGCCAGTGAGTATTGTTTTAGAAAAACACAAAGCTCACCAAGATTTCTCTCTGATTTTCAGCCGAGTTAGAAACAGGGAAGTGTTTTCATACTCTAGTTGGTAGGAGAGCGTCTTACCACTTCACTTTTCAAATTCTCTTATCCCTTGATTTTTTTGACTGATTTTTTGAAAGAAACAATTTTGTCAGGCTTTTCACATTTTTACTACTGTCTGAAAGGTGCAAGGTGTGCTAAAATGTAGCACAGGTTTTGGGTGCAGTCACTGTTCTATCACATAAGTAAATCCATGCAGTTATTGGACAGTGCCAGGGCTTGCTGTGTCAGCTGCCTCCATTTGCAAAGAAATGGTCACTTTGAATTTAGGGATGTGGGATTTTGACTGCAAAAATCAGGCCTAACAATGCAGATACCAGCAGGTCTGTCAGGAGAAAATGATTTTCAAAACGTTTTAAATGAGCTGTGTGAGTGTGGATTGGTTACAGTTGGGTGTGCCTGGGTTTGCATTTATTTATTTATGTCTTACAAAATGTTTGTACCTATAGCATGTGTTCTGTAGTGGCTCTTAAGGTGGTGCATCTTACCATGAGTCATATGTGTCACATAGAAAAGAAAGAACAGATGCTAGACTCAGCCTTTGGTCACTCTGCCTTGCTTAAGATAAAATCTAGAGAAAAAGGAAAGGTTTTTAATTTAACAAAGAAAATAGTTTTCTCTGCTTTCAAAGAAATTTTAAATACTAGTTTTTTATGATTTAAGAAAATACCTGACTTTATGTAGTAAAATGGTAGTGATTCTGATTTAAAGTGCTGCTCTCCTTATTGCAGTCTTCTTTAGAAACACAACATCCCTTCTTGTCTCTTGCAGTTGGCCCAGTCCTTCACTGAAGGCCAAGTTCCGGTCCCAAGCCATTGCTGCCGGCCTTCCAAACGCTCCAGCGTATCCCAGTTCGGGCAGGAGGAGTCCCATAGCGGGGAGCCCGGGCAGGCACGGCTCGGCCCCGTTCCCTGCGGAGCCGGGCAGTCCCGGGCGCTACAGCCCGGCCTGTGCCCACCAGGCCCTGCTCAGGCAGCACTGCCTGTCCGAGCCCCCTGCCCCCTAAAGCACAGCCCGGGACTGCAGTTGTGTTTGCATGGTTAGATTGGAGGGAAAAAACTGCAATGTTACTCAAGTGACATGAGGTTTGTACTTGGCTATTTATTTTTCCTCAATTGAGGACAACTGTATGTTTTAAAAAAAGGAATATATGTCTTAATGCCATATACAGGATAGATTATTACTGGTGATATGCAAGAAGTTCGTGACAGTGCAGTTGTCCAGTAGCTACGAATTAACCATTGTTGCCACTAACACGGTGAGCTGAACCATCATTAGCAATGGTGGGATTTGCTATCACTAGTTATTGTTATTGTAATGATCACGCGGCCCTCAACTGCCTTTACCTTGGATAGGCAAGGAGACACATCATCAGCAAACAGCCTTAGGAGAGGAAATCAAGGGCAGGAAGTGAAATGTTCTCCTGCTTGCAGAGGGAACTCTCAGTGAGGAGCCCAAAACCTGCCTGGGTAATGCAAGGGTAACTTCTAGTAGGGAGGGGGGATGTGAAACCCTGTGCATAAACAGCAAGTGTTTATAGCCAGCAGTCTGGGCTGGGCACTTCCTACCCACACACTCACCTGTCTGTCCGTGTGTATGTGCACAGAGAACCTCAAGTCTTTGCTTGTTCTGAGCCTGTTACAGACACCGTGATTTACCCAGTGCTTTAGGAACAGGGCACTATAGAGACTACTGGGCTTCCTTTAAAAGGTAGTGTAAACATTAAGAAAAAAATGCATAAAAATTAGCTGATTTTTTTTCCCCCACAGAAGCTTTTAATGTTACAGTTTTAATAGTTATTGCACAAAAGCACATGAGCAATAATCTCAGCAAATTTACCAGCAAGATACCTTAATGGTCTAGTTTGTAATATATTAGTGTGGTAGCCAGTGGCCCATGAACTGGCTCCTTATTTCCCAACTGTAAAGAAGGAGGAATAAGGACTAAAAATATTTTTATTGAAATCTAAGCTTTTACTGTGTCTGTAGTCTTGATGTGGTAATGAGTTTTTGTTACAGGAGTTGATAACTTTACTCTTCAGCCTTCTGTAAGAATTACTTGTTCCAACAGCACGGTGGTGAGAGTGAAGAACGCTTTTCAAAACTCCAGTTTTCCATATCAAGCCTAATGGTTGTAATGTTGCATGAAAGGCTTCCAGAACCAGAGCTCTCTAGGTAAAACAAAAAGGACCTTTTGTCTTGTTACAGCATAAATCCTGATCAGAAAATGAAGCTCTGCCAAGGCTGTGTGTTGGTCAGAAGGGATGGATTAGGATTTGCTGGTGCCACCCAGGCACTGAGGAAGCACAGAGCCACCTGGGATGGCTGTCAGGGAAGTGCACCAAGTCTGAACAGACAGCAGTGGGAAGCAGGAGGGGTGGGCCCAGCTGCCCCCCGAGGGTCCCACCACTCCCGGGGCTGATCCCCCGAGCCCGCCGGCTGCTCACACGGCAGTGACTGTTTGCACACAAACTGTGCACCCCTCCATAGGTTCATGATTTGGTACAAACCTACAACACTGCACTTAATGCTTTTGCAAGCTCAGTAGTGCCTTTTGTAATATATTTTTTTAATTAAATTTTTGTTCTTTTAGAAGTTTAAAAAAAGTGGCATCCACTTACTACAGCAGATAAAATAGTTTTTCTCTGGGCTTTCTGAACAGGATGTCTTTTAATGTCTCTTAAATTTGATTATCTGGTGCGAGAGCTCTCCGCTGGGGGAGAGACTCCTCTTCTAGAAATTATTCTTAAAAAAAAAAAAAAAAAGGCTTGTTTTGCTCTTTTGTTAAAATTAAGCCTAGGGCCATTGAGCTGGATATTAGAAAGAGCTACTTTACACAAATGCCTCTCATATTCCAGACACCAAGCAGGGGCTTGGATGGGTGTCATGCTTTAAGAGACATTTAAAAAACAAAAAAAAGAAACACAAAAACCTCACAAAGATAACCTTCTGTTAGCAAGTATGTTAACTGACCTTTTTCTAAGGGTTTTGTTTGTTTGGGGTTTTTTTAAATGTTTTTTTTGATGCAGCAAGCTCCATGGTCTCAAACATTTTAAGGTCCCACACACTTACAGTTTTAGTTTGAAAGGTGTGGGGTTGGGGTGTGTTTGGGGCTTATTTTTTGTGTTGGGTGTTTGGTTTTGGGGTTTTTAAATAATTTAATGTAAATTACATCTTTATCATTCTGGAGAAATTACTCAGCTGACAGTAATTGCCTCATCCCCTGTTACAGCCAGACTGATGGGGTAAGTTGCTGTGGGTGCAGCTGCTCTTCTCCCTGCTGGTCCTGCTGTGCTGTCCTGGGGCAGCATCACCCTTTTGCTAAGAGTTTGTTACTGAGCCAGGAGACTGATACTAACACTCTAGTTCTTTGTCCTTTTTACCTTTCTTACTGTGCTTTGCTTTTATTTTTTTAATATTTAAATGTATGTTACCAAGTATGTACATGTTTCCAGGCACACCCCCACCCACTGACCCACTACTCCCCCTTCCCTTTCACTTTTTGTTTTGGTTCAGTCAAGAGAATATTTTTTTTAACTGTGTTTATATAATTGTATTAGTCCAGTTGTACTGCACTTAAAAGGTCATTTTTTCTAACCAGGTGTTGCTTCAGCTACAACAAAAATAGCAATTTATGTAGCGATTTGAGCATCTGTGATTGTGAAGAAAGCCCTTCAACACTGAGCCTGTGGAGACACTTTAAATCAGAGTGGTAGTGCTTGAATTGTGTTTTCTTGGCCAAAAGTTCACTTTTAAAGGTGCAAAAGATTAGTTGTGTTTTTTGTTGGTTGTTTTTTAATTAGCAGTGTCATGTTAAAAATAGAGAACTACCCTACTTTCTATTAAAAACCAAATGAACAGCTGAAAGTGTCACCCTGTGTTCAGTGTGTGGGGCACAGGGAGAAGGAGCCAGGTTGGTGCCATGACAGGGCTGGTCCAGGCCTTGCTACCCTGGCGAGCTGCAGCAGCTGTGTGTGTGCACAGTGACACTGGACTACACACCTCCAGAGACTTCAAGAACTGTTGTACAGTGTTGAAGAGACAGGTAAAAAATATGTACTTAAATTTCATACTTTCCCCTCCACTTTATAAGTGTCACCAAACCTTGTTAATTTCTGTGCTTGGGCAAAGAGGTGGTGGTGGTGTCCAACAGCTTATTCACTGAGGTAGGGGGGGTTAAGGGGTGTGTGTGAGAGATGGTATGTGTACACACACACAAATAAACATGCCCAGAATTTTCATCTTACTGGTGTTGGTGCTCCTGTTCCAGTGGTGGTGAGTGACACAGCCCTGCGCTTAGGCTACAGCAGTTTGCTCTTGTGCATCTCTTTGGCAGATGACAATTAATTCTGTGCTGCCTCCTGGCTCAAGTTTACATTTCAGAGGGCTGGAGCTAAAAGGACAGAACTGGTAAACAAACTGTTGGCCGCAGTAGGGTGGGACACAACAGCTGCTGCCCTGGCAGTCCCTGTGCAGAGCTCCAGCCACACATGCTACAGCTGCTCCTCTGGCCGTTCAGCTGAAGAGACAGGAAAGAAAGACAGACCAAGTATTTTATTCAAAACTTTTAAAAAGTTAATAGACAAAAACTGATAAATTATTCCCATTGCATCAAGGAGAGGTACATCATGATGGGTTTCCTCTTGCCCCCACACCTTGCACTACACAACAATCATGGTTTGTTCCCAACTAGCCTCACTTCCTTGAGCTCATCCTGATGTAGCAGCGTGGTATCAAACAAGCCCTTAAACCCTGGCTCCAGAGGTTGTGTGCCCTCATTATGCTTCATACAGCTCTGACAGGAGTCAGTACAGGGTCTAATCAACATCCTTATTGATAAGAGAACCTGTCAAACAAGTTAATTTTGATTGCTGTCCTACAGTCTGTCCATATGATGAAATCTTCCAAGACTCCAGCTATTAACTGAGCCGAGTTACTCCAGGGGTGCAGGTGCCCAGCCTTAAGCAGGAATGATTTTGAGCCCTCCCTCCCGGAACAAGCGCAGCAGTGTCAGAGCTGTACAAAGGAGGCACGTGTAGAGCATTCTGTCTGCCACACTCAGCCTAGAAAAGCCATCCCACCTCTTGCACCATGCAAAAGACACCTGTGCACCACTACAGCAACAGCAGTTTGTTCCAGTACTGTGGAACCTCTGACCTGCAGCATCAATACCTGGAACTTTGTGATGGTATTTACTGTCAAAGTAAGCAATCAACAAATATAAATCAGTGGGAAAGAGCACTCAAAAATATGAGTCAGTACCTGAAAGCACTTTCAGAAGATTGCTGCTTTCCTTCCATCTTACTGCTACAGACTCATCTCTCCAGCCTGCTCCAGACTATGTTTTAGTTAAAGGCTTTACAAAACTGAAAAACATTGTTCAGAACATCTTAAAGGGCATCCTGAGAATGGCAGAACACTTAATATAAGCAGCAGTTAATTCTAGCACCACAGCTCTGAGGCAAATGGTTTTTTTACCCTCTTTATGCTTATAACCTCCAGGCACAGTTTACATGGGTGTTTTGGGGACAGGGGAACAATGACACAACATAAATATACACTTAACAGCTTACAAAAACTGAAGCGTTATCCCTTTGTCCTTTGAACAGCAGAATACCCTGTTTGTCATTTCTTCTGCAGGACCTGAAACAAGCTGGCTCGTTTTAGCTGCAGGGAGGTACAAGGCTGTTCCCACACCAATCACTTTTCCTGCACAAGAAAAATATCCACAGGAGCAAGCTTTGGTTAGAGAAATTCACGGTGGGGTAGGGGAAAAGTCAGTGCTCCTGCAACTGCTGAGCAGACATTCAATCTCTGTATTCCGCTTTGAGTTTTGGGGAATACTTAAGGACTGGACAGCTTCAGGCTTACAAAGGTTTCTTCTTTTCTGGACTGAAAGGCAGATATGAATATGAAGGAGGCAAGGGGCTAAAGGACAGATTAAGACAGCATCACACCCCAATGTAACCAAAAAAAAAAAAATAAAATCTAGTGGTACTGTAGCAGAATGTGCTAGTGCAAAGAGACTAGAGGCAGCTCCCGGACAGCCATCCTTTGTGCCCATTCAGGTGCGTGTGATTTTGTCTGGAGGCATGAACCCCGTGTCACCCAGTGTTCGGAGGGCCACTCTGCCGTTGGGGCGTATCACCAAGTGAGTGATGCTGCCGTTGTTAAGAGACAGTCGCAGCCAGCCTTCTGGGGGGAACTGCAGCGCCCTGCGGGGAAAAACACATTGATCTTACTACTTCATAAACAGCTGTATTAACACACCTTCACAGCTTCACCTTCTGCCCCACATTAGGGGAGAAAAACAAAAATTGTTGGGCATTCTGCAGCTTGCATGACAATGCTCCCAGGCAGCCTCAGAAAAGGTACTTTTCTCACGGAACTGATATAAAATCACAGCGTTGATAACTGGAGCTGTGCCAACAGTGCACTTAGATAAGCACAGTCCAGCAGATGGGTGTGATTACTGCTGACAGGATTAATTCAAGCTGACAGGAGGCAGGAGCTCTGCTGGAGGTTGCTGGGAGTGCTCAAACAGGACAGGGGACAGCACAGGGCCAGGCTGTCCCCCCAGGCGGCTGCAGCACCACAGCAGTCTGTGCAGCTCAGGACAGGTAGAGAAGCTGGCTCAGCACCCCAAGGGCCGCCTCCACAGAGCCAGGGTGTGGGGGGCAATGTCCTCAGCGGCCACTGTTACACACCACTGCAGCCTCACCAACACAGGCAGGGTGCAATGTGCAGAGCACAGGCAGCGAGGCAGGATTCATGCCAGTGGCCTGCATGTGTCAATGGAAGAAGTTCACCAGAACAGCTTTCCATCAGCTACCTCATTCCCCACAAGGGGCATGAAAAACTACCTTGTGCCTTCTGTAGAAACACAGTATCACAACTAGTCTCCAGCTATTCTGAAATTCCTAACTCAACAGCCTCAGGAGCTCCACCAATTGTATTGAACAGCTGGAAAAAACACCATGTTGTCTCAAACACCTTTTGCCTCAGATACTGAGGAGTAACTTGGTTTTGGCTCTTAAGGCAGTCTTATAGAAAGCCCAAGAAATTAAACACCAGCTAAATTCAAAGGCAATCTTACATGGATTGTATTCAACTGTGCTAGCAGACTGCCTGGAATAGAAGGCACAGAAGAAGAAAAGTTAAAATGAAGAGGGAAGGAAAAACAAAGAGTATTTAAGTATTTCAGAAAAAGCCGAGGTAGCAGCAACATGATATTTTTTGGCACAGGGAAGAATATTCTGTTTACCTGATCGATAATTTTAAGTACAGCAATTTTGAAGAGCTCTAAAGCAGCCCACAGAGCAGACAGGCTAGCACTTAACTAACTCAGCTAAATAAAGCTAACTGAAATTGTTGTAGGTATTGATCAGATTAAAGTTTAATCACATCTGTCCTGCTCACAACAAATTATCTTACAGACAGTGCTCTGTTGATCAGGAAGAGGAATAAAACAGACTCAGCTGGCTGGATATAGAGACAGGCAAAGATCCAGAACTGTTTTCTCCTTCGTGAACAACCTTGATGTTATTGAAAAGATCCACTCTCCCTTAATCCAATACTGGATGTTACTGCAAAAACACACTAATGCAACTTCAACATAACTCAAAAATTTCCATTAGTAAAAAATCCCCAAAACTAAAACAATCTTTTACTATGTAAGATCAAATTCATGTCACCTCAAGGAGATGCATCCAGCTATGTGCTGTCTTTTCCAACAGTCCACACAGGCACTGTTTATAGGAATGGAAGCACATGGTATTAAAGTAACTGTTCAGATGTCCAAAAAAGGCTAAACCTCACCAATTCAGCCATTTTCACTTTAGAATTAGAATGAAATTGTTCTAGTTTTCAAATATATCTGCAAATGAACCCTGCCATGAAGGTCAGAAGCAGCTGCTCCCAATGCAGGCACTGATCTCCAACCACTTCAAACAAGCTGAGCCAACACATGTCCTACCCTCTGTGGTGCTGTAAACCAACAGTACTGCAGTAAAACCAACCTCCTGCAGCCCCAGATGAAGGTGCACTCACTCACTGCAGCACGTACCTGCACACGATGTAGCGGATGACGTTGGCGTGGCAGACGAAGATCTCGTAGCTGTCCTCCTCCTGCTTCGCATCAGCTCTATGAATGAAGTTTCGGAAAGCAGCCTCGATTCGAGCTCCATCTTCGTAATACTGCTGAGGGCAGCGAGGGCAGAGTTACACCCAGCTCAGGGCAGCACGTGCCACTGCACTTCCACACGGGCCCCATCTTCTCCACAGTTCTTCCTTACACTTGAGCCTGAATTAATACTCAAGGACTGCAAGTTATTATAACTGTTCTGTACACTTACTGGGGAGGAGAAAAGTATGCAATGATCTAAAAGTCTGTGATAAAAAACATCAGCTCAGCACTGCAAGTTATCACTACTGTCCATAGAGAATATACTGAAAAAACCAAACCATAGACAACACCACCACAACTTTAAAGAAAAAGTTACCACAGCTTCTGGTTTCCAGTGGGAGACTGGAGGGTCTGGCTCTATAGGTGCTCCCTCTCTCAGCAGATCAGTACTAATTTTTTTGACTCCTGAAATATTAAATACACATTCAGAAAGGAGTTTCTACTTTACATGCTACTGCAAACAGCCCCACTAGTCTATAACCAATATTTTTCATAGTCTTTCTTCAAGAAGACTTCCTCTCCCATCCTAAAGTCCATTTTAGTCTACACACTTCCCATCAAAGGGTGTGAATCTTCCAACACAACTGTTGCCATCAGCAAGACAAAGTTTATTCCAACTGAGAGCAGCTAGACCAGCTTGGCACAGCAAGCTGAGTCTTGCTAAGCTAAACTGCTGCACTTTGAAAACACAGTTCTAAAGATAAACTGGAAAGAAGCAGAATTACAGCTGTAATGTTTCTTTATTAATACATATTCACAGAGGGCTAGAAAATGGCAAAATAACATCTCAAGCTTAAGGACAAGCTTAGAATTCTACTGGATGCAGTTTTAAAGGATCAGAAGATAATAAAAAATTGAGGGAAGTGTCTTACCTGGAAGATGTTTGCTTATAATTTCAGTTGTTTCAGTTGCTCTTGTCATGGAGGAGTGGATAATCTGATCAAATTTTAATCCCAAGCTTGCCAGCCTGTGCCCAGTCAGTTCAGCCTGCTCTCGACCTTAAAAAGGATATTCATTACATAAATTGATGACACTCCTGTAAGTGTCTCATGCAAACTACCAAAAAAGGTGCCCAGCAGACATAAAAACTCTCCATGGATGTCAGGGTTTTTCCTTTCAAAAGGCAACTGAAACACATTTTTACCAGGGTCAGTACCTTACTCAGACCAAGCTTATTGGCTGGACAATTTCAAGTCATATTTCCACTGGCAGGAAAAAATTGTTTGCTTGTTTTAATTAGAAAAAAACCATCAAAATTCAGCAGCTTTCACTGAAGTATTCAATATCCCTGGCTAGCTCCATCCCAAGGAATTAATTTCCAATAAAAAGCAGTGCTGACCCAAGCCATCTGTTCAGGGAGCAGAGTGTGCCTGTGTCAAACAGACCAGACCAGACCCTCTCAGGCCTGACAGGGCACTGCTGATCAAGGCCACACCAGTTCCACAGTTCACAGCACCTGGGCAGCCTCAGGAAAGGCTCCATCCCATCTTCCAGGTGAAAAGACAACAGACAGGTTAAGTCACTTACTTAAGGCACAGGATGAGACAGGATTAAGATATACCTTGTTACAGTTTAAGATAGCATTTGAAGCCTGAAATTAAGTGTTTCACTCTTGTTTGTACACTGGTAATTAGGTTTGGGAGGAAAAGAAAACCATCGTAATAATTCTTCCCCCTCTTAAGGCAGTGTTGGCATATCTACAATCAAGAAAGCATTGACTGCTTTTAAAGTACACTACTAAAATTAATACTAATTAGCCTTTGAGACCTAGTCACAGGATCAATCAATTAAGATGAACACAGACAGAGGTTATCCTCATTTCAACTAACTGATTAGCAGTACTCCCAGAAACAGCAACAGTAGCAAAAGTGAAATGTAATTAATTATAAACACTTCAACTGAAGGGAAAGTCATGGGTGCTTTCTTTTTAATAAATGAGCACATTAAATAAAAGAAACACAAGCTGCCTCTATGAGAAACCTATCTCAAAGTTAGTTATGGAGCTAAGTTTAAAACCCTTAGTCAGCCCTTTGGAATTATGTCAGGTGGCATGAAAATCTGCTCAAGCAACCTTAAAAATAATTGGGAATTTCCTTTAGCAAGTTTCTTTACAACTGTGTGTGTTCAGAATTCTGTAAAGCACATCTTAATTTTTGGATTTAAAAGATCAAAAATGAAGAAAACTGATTCATGACATCTTTCTGCCATAAAGGATCCAGAAGGTGAATTAAGGTCTGGCAGCAAGACCCAAAACAGTGCTGAGTTCCTGACCTGTACTCATCAGGACAGCACACATGAAAATGTCTCCTCAAAATGCAAAGTATAATGCAGTGAGTGACACTTACCAAGGGGGGTCAGAGTTCTGTCTTTATCAGCCCGGCCATCCAAATTATACTGAGAATGACGGATAAGGAATATGTGCCTGGTGGCTTTTGCCTTGCAGTGATCCAAGCGAGACGCAAGTTCTTCTTCCCCAGTTTCTTCACTTTTCTTTTTGAGGTTGATAAGAGCCAGTGGTTCACGCCTAAATAAACATATTTAAAATGTCATTTTTAGACAGGGGAGACTAAAAGGCAGAGGAATTTTACAGACAGATGCCCTTTCCTTATTTCCAGATATAACTGAAGCACTAAAATCGACAATTTAGCCACTTGTATCACAAAACTCATTCAAACCTTTGTGTGAGAGATATAAATAAAAGCCTACATTAAAAAAAAAAAATAAATGTCACAGGTTAAAAGGTGTAACTTGACATAGATAAACTTGCTGTTTAGCAAAAGCCACTTCTGAATTAATTCTTGGAAAATAAAAGCAAAAACACAACCAAAAAGAGTTAAATCCTAATGCAAAGAAATGGTGTACACTAAAACATATGAAAGCCATAGTCTGTCTGGACAAGAAGATATAAACACTAGCAGAGACTTTATATTTCAATTCCTGACAATTCAGTAGTTGTTCAGGTGTAACAGTAGGGTTTTTGACACGAAAAACTAACCAGGAAGGATACCCAGGAAAAGAGGAAAAGGTGTTGACTGATTATAAATTAAAAAAGTGCTCTATATCTAAAAGGTCCTGTGATAACATGTACAGAATTTGCTCTTTATCAATCACATTTACACCAAATGACTAAAAAACCATCCCCCCCACAATATCCTAGAAAGACTCCAACCTTCTGCAGTGCACACTGAGAATTATTTTCTGCTTTAAACTAGGTCACATCAGGTCTCTCCAGTAAAACTTTTTTTATCTTTCAGCCTGGAGTGTTTACTTATCCTTTCATCTTTTTCATGGCTCTCTCCCCTCATGCCACTTTAATCTCTCTTCCATTTGTCACAGTGCACACCAGCTCCCCTTTGTGCACACCACAGCCTCCTCTGCACATCACCCAGACAGCTGACCTGGTTCCTCCTGAGGACACACAGGCTCTTCCCTGCTCTCCCCCCGTGTCTCAGATTAGTGATACTGACACCAACACTGCACTATCATCACCAGCCCTGTCCAAATCTTCCACAGATTAGTCTGGGCCCCTCCCTGTACTGATCCTTTACGCCATTAATACAAACACTTTGCTATGTCACTCCACCTCAGAGCATAAATCCCTTTCCTTGATCTCATACCTAAAAACCAGTTTGTTTAATTCATAGCAGACCTCACTTCTTCCATTAATCTTGTTTATTTGTTGATAGATTTTTTTAATAAAAAATACCATTTGTCTGAGAGAAAGCAGTTTGGTCACAGAAAATTGGTGCTTCCCATACCTATTTCTACAGCTCACAGCAAGACTGGCTTTGAAAAGACCTGCTGCCTCCATTTTGCTTTAGTGAACACATGATTTCCATTAAACAATGAGGCTCAACACACTTCTTAAGCTGTTAAAGTTCAGCAAGGCATTACAAATGAAACAACAGTCCAGTAACAAGACGTTCCATTGCTATTTCATAGGATACTTCTTTTGATTCAGTGGAAAACACACATTAGGAAAACAAAAAAAAAGGGTCTAAAATAAATTTAAGCACATTTGTAAAGCAGCAAAGGGAATAACTCATCTGATGGCCAAAATAAAGTTTTACACATGAATGAAACTAGTCCAAGAACGGAGCTGTACAATTCCTGGGCAAGTGGCACAGACCAATGCAACATGCCAGGTGTGGTATCCTACCACACCAACAGCAAGTCTGAAAAGCAAAATATTTGCATTGTTTTGTTTCAAACTTGAAAAGCCATAATTGTTAAGAATATTACGATATCAGGTTATCTGTTCAAGACCTGACTTTGCAAACACTTCCTGCCCCCAAAGGGAAGTGCTCAGATGCCCCGTGTGTTTATAAGCCATTTAACAACTTTTCACATAAAGGGCTTCTGCCAACAACATCCAAAAATCAAAACTGAGATTTGAAGCAGGCACAGCCAAAGCCACAGCATACCAACTGGTACGCACCAAGCAAAAGAAAACTAAAACTGATCTGTGGTAATACATTAACACTTCCACTGTTTGCACACTATGACAAATGGCGATGCTGTACACTAGCACTGACTGTGATGAAGTATCACCTGCTATATTTGTTCAGGCAATTGCAACAGTTCCATTGCTTATAGGACAATCTCCACTTCCTGGATTGGTTAGGGGAAAAAAAAAATACACTAGGTCTGACAGTACTTTATAATCCCTGAAGAAAATCAACCTTTTAGCAGAACCAGGAAGGCCTGGAGGTGCAGTCAAACAAGCAGCTTTAGTATCTCCCTCAGTGTAAGTATGTAACCAGATATAACCTTATTTAATGAAGCTTTATTTTTATCACTGGGGTGTACATAGCCCTACTTGTATGAGCATTTGATCCCGTAGCCTCTCAAAAACCAAAACTAGATGCATTATACAATAAAAATCTGTTAGGGCTTAAGTTTGGATTTACTATGATTAAACTGCAGCCTGACATAAGTCTGACCAGGGAAATAATTATACCAGACAGAAGCTAAATGAGCCGATGCTCAATACAGATACCTGCATATTCTAATTAAAGAACCAGAAAAAACCGTCGTTAACCCTTTCGTGGGCGTGTTTCCCCCCGAAGGGCCGGGTTCAAAGCGCCGCTGCCCACCTCGGGCTGTGAATGCAGCGGGAGGCGGTTCCGAGCCCGGCGGGGCCGCAGGCCTTGGGCACCCGCACGGCGGCGAAAAGCCACGGGGCAACAGCGAGATGGGTTAAAAAACAACGCCCGACCAAACCCGCACGCCTTCTGCCCGGTGCTCACGTTCCTGACAAACCCGAGGCCCTGCAGCCTCGCGGGCTGGAAGGACCACAATAAAGGGATCCACCTGCCCAGGGGGAAACTCTCCGAGCTGCCTGGGAAAGCCCAGCGCTGGCACACCCCTCCCCAGCACTCGGGCGGCCCAGCGTGTCTCGGGCGCTCAGGAGCTCCAGCCATATCG
>VXBX01003747.1:62952-203307 GCA_013400415.1 Scytalopus superciliaris | reverse complement strand
CCAAACCCTCACGGCCCCCCGCAGGCCCCCAGGGGCCCGGCCCGCTCACGGTGAGGGGCTGGCCCTGCCGGGCCGGGCCCGGTTCCCCCCCGTACCTGCCCGGTGTAAGGGCCTGGTGCGGTGCCGGTGCCGCTCCCAGCGGTAAGGCGAGCATCGAGCCCGGCCGCTGACCCAGCACTGGCAAGGCCCATCGTACGGAGTGATAATGCCTGAGCCGTATCACCTGTGTCGAGTTATGGGCTCCTCAGTACAAGATGAGGAGCAGCTGGGGATGATGAGGAGACTGGAGAATCTCTCATGGTGAAATTGAGGGAGCTGGGCCTGTTTACAGAAGAGAAAGCTGAGCAGGGATCTCATCCATATAAATATCTCAAAAGTGGGTGCCAAGAGGATGGTGCCAGACTCTATTCAGTGGTGCCCAGCAACAGGACAAGGAGCAATGGCCATAAACTAAAATACAGGAACTTTCAGCCCAACATGAGGAAGAGCTTTATAATGCTGAGGGTGGCAGAGCTCTGGAAGAGCTGTCCAGGGAGGTCGTGGAGTCTCCCTCTGGAGACATTCCAAACCCACCTGGACACGTTCCTGTGTCACCTGCTCCAGGTGACCCTGCCTTGGCAGGGAGGTTGGATGGATGATCTCCAGAAGTCCCTTCCAACCCTCAGAGGCCCTGGGGAAAGAGAAGCAGAACACAGCCCCCTTTTTCTGAGCTGACATCCCAAATTCAGCACTGGTTTCTACCTGTTAGATTCAGCAGTTTGCAAATGGTGACAAATGCTGCTGGACCTGGGGCTGCTGGCAGATTTTACAGATTCCATTATCCAGCCTTTGCATATTTAAATATACATTCTTACCATTCCTGTCCACCTGTTCAAGATTCAACTCCATAACCACATTCCCCACACTACAAATCCTACAATACTATTCCTGTTATTCCACTATTATGCCAGCTGGGCAGTTTTCAACAGCCAGATTTCAAACAGTGTGAGTGAGAGAGAGCAACTGAGAATAAAGCCTGTTCCCCCACGAGCACAGGCTCAGGGTCCCGTGGGAATGACAGCAGGGCTACAAGGATGCTGTGCCTGCTCAAAAGAAATGGTCTTTCTGCTAAAGTTCAAAGCACTCTCCCAGTGGAGTGTCTTTCCCCCGTCCACCACTCTGTGTCTCTGTCTCACACACAAATGGTGCAGAGACACAGATCTAAGCGTGGCACAGGTCCTTTGGCTCTAGGGCATTTCACACACCAACAGTGGCTCCCAGGGGCCACCACACAAGTAAATCAGACCCTGATTACTTTACCCTTCTTGCCTGCTCATTCTCTGTATTTAAGGTACTCAGCTTCCTGTTTCTTCTTATATAGCTTTAAAATGCTAATTTTATTATTCTTCTGTAGTTTGTCTTGGAAGTGTTATCCCTTATCAGAGGTAGGTGTATGTATTTATACTGTGTATGTTCTTTCTTACCAAGAGCCCAGAAGGAAAAAGTTTAGTTTCAAAACCTCACACACAGTTCCTCGTAAATAGCATGCTCCATTTTCCCCAGGTCTCCCAGTGTCCTGCAAAAGACTCCTAAATGTTTTCTCCATAATGCCTTTTATCCCTCATAACACTTTTATCCATTAAATGGTCCCCTCTTGTATCCTACCTCTTCCCTTCCAGCATACCCTCTAACCCAGGGCTGAGCTCTGCTTACCACCAGAAAAGTTTGAGACTTGTTAAGCAATAGTCAAAGCTGTTTCCTCAGCAAGAAAAAATATTGCTGAACATCTGTGCAATCTCATTGTGCTAGAAAATGAAAACGGATAATATTGATTGTTTGCCTCAGAACTGCATTTTGGATGTCATTCTTCTGTGCTAACACTTCACCACTAGGAATCTCCCGTGCCTTTGCTCACATTGTACAGCATGTTTTTGCTTGGATTAGGTACTAATGCAATTATACAATTTATGTGCAAAAGTCCTTAGAGATTACCTTAGATTTTATTCAGTAAGTCCAAAAATGTTATTTTTAATTAGATTATGTTTACTATTTTTTAAAACTTGCAATTCAATGAGGTTAAAAAAACCTCTAAAAATAATTTGTTGAAAGTTACCCCTAGCTTGAATATACAGTCCTGCATTCCATCAATAACTAACCTCTTGCTCTTTGTTCTTTTTATATATATTTGTACTGCTGCTATTGTAATCCAGTTGTGTTGTGTTACATCTGTGAGCAGAAAATCCATCTAAGAGGATAACAACCTACTGACGGTACCCACTAATGGAATTATTCTGTTAGCTAAAACAGTAAATGCTTGTGCTATGGATGCCACGGGTCCAGTCCTCGGGCACGATTCCCAGGGAGTTATCCCCTTTCTGTGGTTGGATGCAGAGACACCTTCAAGGAGGACAGCCAAGGTTAGGGTGGCCTCTTAACCATGCTGTGACCAGAACAAAGCAAAGAGAAGTCAGGAAGCCACTGTGGTTGGCAGAAAGGTCAGTGCAAATGAAGCCTGACAAATGGTGCTGCTTTCCCCTGGCAGGGAGAAAAACCCTGGGGCAGCAGCAGCCACAGCGGCCCTCGGGGTTAAACTCCTCAGGAATACAAACCACTCATCTCTGGATGGGACCTGGATGGCTACAGGGATGAGTCAGTGTTTGGATGTTTTACCATTAGCTCCAGGCAGAGCAAGGGCAAGTCTCCAGCCTACAACCGGCAAGCAAAATTTATGAACTTTCAGGAATATTTTTTTAGACAAAACAGACTAATAAAAAGACAATTGAAACAAGGAAAATGTGGTTTTGTAAAGCCTCTTCCATGACCCTTAAAGTGTTTACTCACCATGTATCACCTTCCCCATGTAAAAAAAAGTGTAAGTTTATTCTCAAAAGAGAAACACAGAGAGAGCAAAAGCTAACACTGTGTCATTTGATCCACATGTATTCAGACACACACTATAGATTTACTGCTGGCCTTCCTAAAGGAAATATTGATGTCATCCTGGCCTGCTTCAGACCCTGCAAACTTTAAATGATACACTAGTTTAAACTTTTGGGTTATAAAATTACGCTACTTAAGCTCACTTAATACATTTTTTTAATAGACCCAGAGAGAATACTGCTTTTAAGCAACTTTGGTTAGTATGATTTGATCAATTTAAAAAAGATTCTGAAGTGGATCCTGGCTTCCTGAGCATGTGTGACTGCATCACTGAAGGGCAAGCAGAACTATACTGTGTTGGTTAAATGGAGCACAAAATTTTGGGAGATTTTGGCATGAAAGGAAGCCTGCATATATATATTTTAGCAGTGATTCATATCTTGAATCTTTAGGTGTTGTGAATCACCCACTAGAGGATTCTTCAGAACTCCCTTGACCAGAAAAGAGAGAGAGGCTTCTTGAAGATGAAAGGCTTGTCCTCTTCCCCAGACACACTCTCTATAGGCATATTTAAAAGTAGGCTTTGCCTTATCTAAAGCATGCAAAGTCTTTATATCATGAATGATTAATCCATTTCTCACAGTCTCCATCTTTGTAAAAGAAGCAGTTTGAAAGAAATGTTTTAGTAACACTGGGCATCACTGGTAAACTGAAGTACCTCAGATCTGCAAGGAACTGCTTTGCTGAATCTCTTTCCTTACTCCTCTAGTAAGGAGTGAATGAGCCTCTTTAGTACAGTGGAACCAAGAATTAAAATAAAAGTCTCCTTGCAAGGTCTTGTACTTCTTAAATTGTCCACAAATGGCTGAGACTGCAGTGACAGGACAGTTTGAGGGCCAAAGCCTGTCTTCTGTCTGTTGGCATACAAAGCCTTGGCTCTGATGGACAGCATGAGAAAAGAGTTGCTGCAGAGGGCAACAATAAAAACTTCTAAAAGATGTAGAGTGTTACGTGCCAGACCTTCACGTGCTCCAGAATCACATGGGGGTGTGCCTTGAATGCCACAGGGCATTGCAGACATAAAATGGACACCACCCCACCATGTACAGGGGGTTGTGTTTTCACCATTAGGTGCCTCACAGTTTATCACCAACAAGTCCTCAATGCCTTACCCTTCAGTCATCTAAAACCAGAAGTTTTCACTGTACAAAATACAGTTGCAAAGACACACCAAAAATGTAATTGTGAAAGACCTAAAAAAAAAAAAAAAAGAAAAAAGTAATTTCCAAACTGGAAAACCAATTTTATTAACAGTCTCTGGCCCTTTCATAAAATAAACACATCCAGTTCTGCCCCTGGAGTCACACTTGTGAAACTAAGGGTTTATAACAGCAATACTAACGCTGCATTATCTAATGTAATGCTCTAATAAATAATGATGTATCACGCCAGAAGGGTTTAATTTGAAACAGATGGTCTAAGGAATGGAAACATAAGCAAAGTATTTCACTGTAATCATTCTCCAGGAAACAAAGGGGGATTTGATATTACTGCCTCAAGAACCACCCTCCCCCACAACGTTTTTGTCTTAGATAACAGTAAACCCTGATTTTGCTAACGAAGCACAGGTGCTGCTAATAGTGCCCAATAATGAAACAGAACTCAGGCATTTCTCCTAATCCTGATTAGCAAGTGAGAATTTGCTTTTGTAACAGCATTTACTGCTTTTGCAAAGTTCACCAACGTCTTTTTTTTTTTTTTTTTTTCCCCTGTTTTAGAAAGAAAAAAACCGAATTTGTAGTTGTTACGGTCTTGACAATGTTGGATTCCATTGCATTTGAGAGTAACAGGCATTACTGAGCCTTCATATTTAGGCACTGCAGTCTATGCTCTATAAACCCAGCACCGCTTTTAGGTGCACTTGCAAACCACTAAAAGACCTGAGCTGCCAAATTCACTTAGCAGGAAAGAGAGTGCTCTGCTTGCAGAACCATCTGAGGTACCGTGAACATGCAGAATTACACACTTTAGGAGATTTCTCTTTTTAGGAATCCATTTAATGCTTTACAAGAAGTACAAAGGGAAAATTCTAGCTCCCCCAAAATATCCTTTCCTCTCAGTAGCTGTTTCAGATATTCCCTGCTTTACATCAAAAAAAAAAAAACAAACCAAACCCACCCTAGGGATGAGCTTGGCACAGGCTGTTTCTTTTTTTGGAAACAGCATTTAAACACAGTGTTTTCACATACAAGCTGCATTGAGGATGTGTGGGCAAAACCCTGGGGTGAAATAGTTTTAGGGGAAGTGACGCCAACTCCAGGTCTGCAGAACCTGTGAGATATTCAGCCACATACGTGCCATTCTCCACTGGCGACAGGGCAGCAATAGCAGCTGTGGCTCCCATTTAGCCCGATGGGCTCCCTGAACACCACCCCCACTTCAGAGACACCAAGGCCACACCAAACCAAGCACTTGCTTACACTGCACCTACCTTTAAATTCAGGAATAATCCATTTACTTGAGAGTTCAGGATCTTGGGGCCTTAAAAAACCCAAGCATTGTGAAATCAGTCCAAATAGCTTGGAAGTAAGAAAAGTCAATGGGATATTCAAGTGTTTAAACACAGAGGTGTTCTTCAGTGTCTACTACACGTTAGTCACACCATCTAGTAAGCTTGGTATAAAGCCAGGAGCTAAGAATTCTTTAATATTAACTGCTATTCTCTTAACTCACCGTGAGATCAACTCTTCTGTAGTAAATTACCTGAGAGCATTGTCCTGGTGCTGGGCTGTGCAGAGACTGTGAGCACAGGCTCCTTTCAGACCCTGTGGGGATAAATTTCACACAGAGCATTCACTGGACTTATGCCTCTCGGGAGAATACCAGTGGAAAGATGAATTTGTCCCAGTGGCACTATTTCTGAAGAAAAAAGGAGTGTAACACACATCCACATGGCTGACAGAATGCAGAAATAGCCTTGCCTCTGCTGACAGAGCTGATGAGCACCAGAGCCAGAGCACTCTCCCCTGACAGTGTGGTTGTAAGAACTGCTCCCAAACAAGAGGAATTAGTACAGTTCCTACGTCTGACCAGGGTTTATTTTTGCCTGAATACAAAATGCAAAGTCCAGTACTGAGGAGACAGAATCCAATCCTAGTTATGACAGTCAGCACCTGGATCCTGTGGAAGGATTCCAAGCTCCCATTAGTCTGAGACCTGTCCTATAGCGTAACACACACACTCCCACAGTCTGGTTCTCCCAGCTGGGAGCACCACACAATGATGTTCTTTCACCTGAGAGGGTGTTTTTTAATTTTTTCAATCAACAAGCAGAAAATCAGGGAGAACATCTCACATTACAATACTCCTTACTGCACATGTCGTCTTTCTGTCTCATTCTCAACACTAATAAGCACAGGACCTAATTATCCCCATTTATAAATAACTTTTCTCATCCTATCTCTGTCCAACAATGTTTTGGCAGGCATCCTCAGCAGAAGATCTGAAATTAGGTCCCTGCCAAAAACTATTGCTGCTGATGAATCACAGCACACACAATTGAGAGGCTGTGGTTGGTTTTATAAATATCTTTGCACATACATATATATGTAAATGTATGTGTATATATATGGGGGTGTGTGTAGCAACTTGGAAATTGCTCTACATACAGATCAGGCAAAATGGCATCGTGGCTTTTTCTCTTCTCCAAATGATGTTACTGAGCTCATTCAGTCGAGTTTCTGCTAATGTATTCATGCATTTCCTAGGGAAATTTTAAGGACCTTCAGGTGAAAATCAGCCTGCTGCATTGAGCTAGTTTGACCACCACATTCGTTTTAATTTATTCAAGTCACCAGTTGTTGCATTCAAGTGATGAATTTATCCTCAAGCATAGTATCAGGCAGTCATGGAGCATCCAAGGAACTAGGCTTTGAAAATCAAGTAATGTCAACCTGGGCTAAAGAAGAGCATTGCTTTCACAGCCTCATGCAGGGTATTGCTAATAATAGTAGCAGATATATATTTTTACATATATATAACTAAACCAAAACCAGAAAGGACACCCCAAGGCTCATGTATCCGAAAGAGTATGTCCATCATTTGTGACACAGTGCTGTAATGCAATCCTGCAGCATCCAAGGCTTTAGAGGTACATGAAGAGAGGCTCTATATATACCTCTAGAATTTGTGTAAATATAATTAAAAATTATTCAAAAAATACTTATTCAGAATACTACTACAAATTCTGTAAAAAAATAAGGGAGAAAGATACTAAATTACTATGATATCCTTTCTTATGAAGGTTTTACATGCTTTTAAAAATGCAGCTATTCTGTGCTTCAATATAAGTGGAAACAAATATTTACTTTGCCTTTACAGTTAAATAAACTCATGCAGCTTCTGTTTACACATGTACACACCTTATCTTCCTATCTCTTAAATCAGGATGTGCTTTTCAGTGTTAAAAATCCAAGGGATTAATAATGTCTTTCTCTTTCCTGCCCCTTTATTAGAAAGGGAATATTGAGTAAAAGACCATACTAGCAAAGGAATAATTTTGTGCACTAACAGACAGTGTTACTCCTTCTCTGACAAGCTTCATGTGCTGTGAATAAGGAACTGTAGATAAACAGATATGCACTTCTTCACAACACTAAAAGACATAAAAAAAGACAGGAATTAATATAGCCATTTTCTCATGGCAACACAGCAGCTCAGTCTTGGCTCTCAAGAGAAGATGTAGAAGGCTGGACTTCCTCAGCTGCCCACGACATGTCACTGGCTGCAGAACTCAGCCCTTGCTGTGCTCTGTGCCTCAACAGCACATTGTAGAGTCCTTCCTTTTCAAGGTCACTCCCAACCTACAGCCATTTCTTTTACTGTATTTCTGCTCAGTCATTTGAGTTATTATTTATATAGATTATTCCAATAAGCAGGCAGGGAAGAGCAGAACTGCTTAAGGCAATGAAGCATATGGTCTCTTGGAATGAGGACTGTGCTGTGTGGGTATCGTGCAGAGGCTCTGGATTATAGGGAAATATGCTGGGGGTCAAGGGAAGTATCAAGGCACAAATGTCTCTTATGTATTTACTAAAACAGCTTTCCTAAGTCAGTGTGAAGGACCAAGATTATTGTCAGTGACACCCATCACAAACAGACAAAAACTTTCTCCCCAAGTACAAGACCTTAGTGATGCTCTCATTTCAAGTTAAATATGCCCCAAATCTGCCCTTTTGCTCCTGAATACCTATGGGAGGCATCTGCTTGGCTCCAGCTACACAGCTGATCCCAGAATGACAGGCCTTGAGCCTCTCACAAACACAACACGTTTGTAAGGCCAGGAAGTTGCATCCCCATCCTACATGGAGCGAAGAGGCACGGAAAGGCACAGGAGTCAGCAGTAATCTGTAGTGGAGTCAGGACCTGGTGCCAGGATGCCTGAAGTCCATTCCTGTGCCTTAACTGCAGCTTGTGTTTCCAGCAGAATGTCCAACTGGTACCTCTGCTACTGGGAATCACAGCTTAGTGCTGTGGAGCTGCTGACAAGAGCAGCAAAGCACGTGCTGTTTGATGGAGGAGACTGTGGCCAACAACAGTGCAGCCTGTCTCCGTTATGTCATAGTGTGCCTGAAAAATTAGTCATAACCAAGTACCACCTATTTATAACTACTTACTTCTCTTGGTTTTAAGTCTGTTATTTTCAATAACTGCCAATGAGACAACAAGGGCTCATCTTAAGGCCAGATGGATTCAAAATATTCAGGCTGTGAAAACTGGATCATGCTGTTACTCACTGAATTTACTCAGACACTGCAGTTTCTACAAGATGAGTTTTTCCTTAGAAAAAGTAGCATTGGTTTGTATTTTTAAAAACCCAAACAACAAAACCCATTTCACCATCTGTTCCAATGACTGTACAAGAGAAAAAGCTGACAGCAAAGCTGTATTCTGCTAAACCACCTGTGCCCAGGACTAGAACCAGATTATAATGCAACTTTGAGCTCCCACAGTCTACTTCCAATGCCATGTCAAATATAATGTGGTGCCATTAATATTAGAGGAAAAACCACCACTGATTTCAGGGGAACTAAGATTTCAGTGTGAGTTAGGCATGGAATTCATGAGCTTAATATGCTATTGTGCCATTCTGAAAACAGGAATTCTCATTTTAGGTGTTCATCTGACGTATTCAAAACTTGTGATTTTGGTGTTGAAAGCCCTACATGGAGCCCTCATTGCTGACTATGTGTAGTGAATGATTTATTGAAGCCAAACTGACAGACATGCTTCAGTTCCAAAACAACTGTGCTAAGTAAAGGACAGTTTTTCACTTTTATGAAAGGCTACTTTTTCCTTAAAGAGTTCCAGGCATTGCCCTTTCTCTGGCTAACCAGACACAGCCTTCCTGTAATGTCTTTCCGTTATCACTGAGCTCAGTGGGAGGATTTCACACACACACACAATGCTGAAATAAATCCTTGAAAATCCTGTTCTTACCCTATAGTAAAGAAATAGATGGGTAGTCCAAGACCCATGTGGAGGTTGGGAGTCAAAAGGTGTGAAATAAACTTCAGAAGGTAGTATATGGCTCTTATGGCTTTTACATGACAGATACTCCATAAAGTCTGCCAAAAGAAAGGGGTTTGAATTACTTATGTTTGTAAAATTGTTTTTTTTAAAAAAGGGGTATTTTTTAAAATACAAGACTTACCTGTAGTACCCTTTATATTCTCCACTTTCTCCAAGCTTCCAGCACTGCTCTCCCTTCTCTCTGAATATCCCTTAAAATGGTGGAACTGCCTACCAGCCTTCATGGCCTGGAACATAACCCCACTGGCAGAAACACCGTTTCCAGTCCATTTTATTTGCTTACATTTTAGTAAGTGATTCTGGTTTTGTATTTTGCTGCTGATACAACCATATTTTTTTTATCAACACAGATCAGTTCCATTTCAAATACATCAGATTAGGACACCTGTAACTAGTTTTACTTGAATGTATGTACACAGTTACGTATACATTATAGACACAGAGGCATTATATATATACATATAAACATATACACATATATATAAGGCACTGTAAAATGTACCATCACTTCTCTAGGACTTTTAATCTGTAAAAGTAGATCACATTTATTAATATAATTTGAAATGTCTAACCAAGACATTTTTAAAATGTTTCAGGGTTAGATATATCAGCTGTGAAATAAGCCTTACTTTAAATTTCCAGTTATTGTGACAAGATGAACAAAACCTATTCTGACAGTAATTCTAATCTATTTATTATAAAACTGCTTCTCTCTTAAAAGATATATTCACCTGTATAAATAGTTTCCTTTGTCTCTCCTTATTATGTTCCAAAATGTGAACTGAAACTTGTCCTGCAGAATAAAAAATAACAATAATGAAGAAATGAATACAAACTCGGGTAATTTATCCGTTACTTAGAGAGAGGAAAGCCAAGATTGCTGTAAGCCAAGATATCTTTAAATAAAATGTATTAAAACAGATCATGAGCTTATATAATCCTCTTTGATGTAGCCAACATCACTGGAGCCTGCTGATTACGGGTTTGGCCATTTTATACAAAAGGTAATCTCTGCCACGCGAAGACACGACAGCACACACAAATATGACTGGCATTTATAATGAACATGCTTCAATGGATCCCTGCTTAATGCAATTAGCCTATATATGCAAATTGTGGCATCAGAAATCCTGCAGCAGCTGCAGGGCTTGGCAACTGTGCATGTTGTAAGCCAGCCTGACAGATCAAATGGACATATTTTCAAAGACTGGAAACAGACAGATGAAGATAGATTAAGAATTGTACATCTTTGGGATTTATAAACCCAGATGACCTGGACAGAACATTTCAACAAATACAAATGTAACATTTTTTTCCAGTGGCTCTCTAGCAATGATTTGCAATTGTTCTGGACCACAGGATCCCTATTAACCCCACAGCTTGAATAAAAAACAGTACAGAAAACTTAATTTAGTGTTGTTTCATGGACCACTTGCTGTGACCTCACAAGCATGAGTCATTGGTCACAACCAGGAGACACTCGGCTTATTTCCTTCTCTACCATAAGCATCTTGAAAATGAGATTTAACCTGCAGTCACTTCTTTTAATATTTTGTCACTTGCAGATTTTGCAATGGAACTGGCCTTTCCAGTTCTACTCTTTCAGTCCATGTTTTGCACAAGTGGAAGTGAGAAAGGGCAGCGCACCATGAACCGTCTCGGCAAACGAATGCATCTGAGGCAGAAACACACACTTGAAAATACTGAAGTGACTCGAAGGTTTAAAAAATATATATGTATTACGAGAGCCACAAAAAAGGTTACAGACAGAGCTCCACAAAGCCTGCACGGATACATTCCAACAATTCAAGGTGGCAGAACAGGTGAGATACAGACCATAAAAACGGTTCGACATTAACTTTCCAGACTGTCAGAGACAGCAAGCTTGACCCCATCTTTCCCACACACACAGAAAAATATTGACTATATATATATCTCTCTATATATCTCTAGTCTGGACCACAGATAGAGTCCAAAGAAAACCACATTGCAATTTCCACATTAGGCTTATAGGAGAGTAGGCATCATCTGAGGAACGTCCATTGTAACGCCCAGGCGGGGATTATCTCAGGCCAAGTTGACACAACATTATGCTTGGTTAGCAATTAGAACAGCAACACACCACAGCTCATTTGCTGCACGTGGCTACTGACACATAGCTCTGTGCAACCCTTAGAGCTGGCTTTAACCAAACTAAGGAAATACACTTATTTTGCTTAATTTAAAAAAAAAAAAAAAAAAAAGCAAATGTAAGACAGGGCAGTTCCTGCTATCACCTTCCTTAAAAATTCAAGACTTGAAGAATTCTTTAGTGTACTTGCTTACAGACATATTTTGAGACTGCATTAATGATCTTCAGGAAAATATGCCACCCTGAGGCTTTTTCCCTTGTTCACTTCAGGTTATGTCTGCATCCAGTTTTGACATGGGGGCCAAATGCTGGTTGTCTGTCAGTGCAGTATTTGGCCCAGAGTTTCAAAGTCTTTGCTATTCAGACTTTCCTATGAGGTCAACAAACAAAGTAGTAAAAAAAGAAAATATTAAGGCTTCAAGTAAAAATATTTCCTCTCTCTCCCACCCATGTAGTAAGGTACATTTAATTTCATAATACTCAATATATTATACAATTAAAGATACAGAGATCCAACTTTTCAAGGCAGGTTGTACTACAATGAAAACCTGGACGCTAAATGGGAGGGTATGAACAGGGAACAAACTGCTAATAAAATGCAATATGCAATGAAAACTGGATGCATAAACTAAACAAAAACTATTGCTGTTTTTTAAATAAGTAATACAATCCACAGCTACAAATAAAAACATGTTGAAAATATTTAAGACTTCTGAGACATGAAATAAGCATGACAAAAATAAAGAAGCTACTTTACAGGATGTGTTAACTCATGCTGGATTTTCATGGCTGATGCCCACCTACTATAAATTAGCATCAATTAAATGAGCTTTGATGGAGCCACACCAATTTATACCAGCTGAAGATTTGGCCTGCAGTGTCTGTAGAAACAGGCTATCTGGGCAGAGGAACCTTGCTGCTAATCTGTAAACTGCTTAAAGAACTATACTTTAAATGGACTGGGTTCTGCTCAAAAATTAGATTTAATAAATAGGCCCCCAGTCCCACAACAAGAACTATGGAAACAGACACTTACATAGCTGCAGGTTCAGCGCCTTGGATGAAAATGAGGCTGGATTTGCTGCATGCAATCTCCTGTTAACAGTTCTGCTTAGATTATTCTTTCAGAAAATTTGAATCATTTACTCCAGGCTATGTGCACTGAATTTAATGCAAACCTCAAAAGGAAAAAAAAAAAAAAGACTTTGGTACCATTGTAAACCTATGAAATAGTTGAATGTCTCTCAACTGTGGGCAAAACTACTCACAAAATACATAATCCTTACTTCTGAACCTGTGCTGACACAGTGCATTCATTTTTCCCTCCCTTATCCCTTGTGAACTATGTCAAAATAACCCTGGATATTAGTGCTTTATACACACAATACTGTGTTTAGTCTTACTGAGAAATTCTCTCATGAACTAATGTAGTTAACTTCAAAGGCTCTTTGGCCCTTCAAGTTCCTCAGTAGCTTTTTCATTTATAAATGCAAGAGAAAGAACGATCAAAGTGGAGCATCACTGGGATGCAAATCTCAAATATTACATTGGTGCAAATTTTCAGCCTTGCTTGCATGAATTTCATGTACGTATTCAAAGATACATGATAAAATGTGCCCTTGTGTAGCTCCCTAGCCCAAATTCCATGTGCCTCCTCCTATCCCCTTTTCCAGGGCTTACGTATGGCATACGTGATACTTTAAAAACAAGTAATTCTTGTGATACTCTATGCACCAGAGTGAATTCCAGTCCTTAAGGAAGTACTGCATCTTCCTGAGGAGTTAACATCAGGGTAGATTGCAGATTAGTAACAGTTAAAGATGGAAGAAATCTATAAGGCCATCTGGTCTAGCCCCTTGTCCCTACAGGCTCACCTCTTACAGAAATTCTTTTAATGACTTGTCCAAATATAGTCTGACTGTCCTAAATAGTCTCCAAAACTCTGCCTTGGAAGACTATGCCACTGCCCCTTCCTCCCCATCTTTTCTGCCCCCCTCTAAATGTAGACCATTGGTTACCAGTGACAACCCTTTGATTTTACAATTTTTAAGTAACATATTTGTAAAATTATGATACTCAATTTCCACTTCATTGCCTAGCCAGTGGCAGGTTTTAGCCCTTTAAATCTCCTCATTAGCCAGCCTGTCCAGTTCTGTAATAGATATTGCTCCATCTGTACCTGATCCAGTTTGCCAGCATCTTTCCGGTACCACAGTGCCTCCAGCTAAAGACAATATTCTACATGCCGTGAGCAAATCTGCATAGAAAGACTATTGCTTCTCTGCTCTGCAAGGGCCCTACAGTAGGCATTTAAAATATCACCAAGGCAATAAAATGCACACTGATTTCTATTTCCCTCTCTCAGAACGTTGGCCTATTGCAGATGCATTGCTTTCCAGGTTTCTCCCTTCAGGCAACATAGAGCATTACACAGAGAGATGATTAACTTTCTTATGTTCTCTTCAACCTTTGTCTCCAAAAAATAATGTGATATTACAAGGGACATAATAACCATGTATTGCAGCAGATGTTAAGATTCATCAAATCAAAATATAAATTTTAACCAGGCAAAACTAAGGTCAATATTTGCCTTCTGGAATAATTAATCTCAACATACATGAAAACAAGTAAGATGTTATCAACACATTCTGAATTGCTACCAAATACCTGGAGAGCTCTTCATTATAGTCAAGGATTGAAAAGGATTTAACCCTTTGAAACAAATATCCTGAAAAATGATAGATTTAGCTCTCTAGTCAAAACTATTCACCAGGAGAACCAGGTGGGAAGTCGAGGTTTCGTATGCTGACTGGCTCAGTGATAAATAATAATTTTTAGTGACTTTGGCAACAGTCATTCAGGATATTCTTAATTGCACATGTGATCTGGCTAGTTAGCATTGGTCCAGATCTCAGTACTTTTGACTTCTGAGGTGGCAACTGAATGGGAAGTAAAAGGAGAAAAAGAACAGAGAAATAAAAATCCATTTGTTGCAAAATTAGCTTTGCCAGAGTCCTCATATTTGTGATAAAAGTAATGCACCCCTTTCTTGTTTTTTTTTAATAGTAAAGTTGTCTTTAAATCCAACAAAGTAAATGTAGTTTTCTGGAGACAGGAAAAGGAAACCTCAGAATGTTAAATAGATTGGATTGATATTATTTTAAAAAGTTGTTCCCCAGGGGGAAAAAACCCAAATCCTTTGTCTAACAGTATTGAAGACCAAGGGAATGTGCTAGTAATTAGGCAGACAGAAAATTTATATCCTTTAGATGTACGTTTGGCTCAGTTACACACACTGTAAATTCAACAGCTCATGATAACCTTGCTGCAGGATTACACACACGGCACCAGGGCAAGGCAGTAAACCAGGTTATTGCCTAAATCCAACAGGTAATAAGGAGGGTGCAGGGAAAGCAGCTGACGGCTGTTTAAAGTATGTTCCCATCCAAACATTTCCTTTCTTATCTGCTTGGTTTTGTTTCCGAGTCAGAGAGGCCTTTAAAACGCAGAGGGAGCGAGAGGTCAGAGTGGAAGATCCTTACTGGTGCTGCGGTCCTTTCCCACAGAGACAAACGCGCGCACACACACACACACAGTGTCACACACGGGAGGCGAATGGCAGACAGTGAGAAGCTGTTGATATCCTTTCTCCTGCTCCCACCCAGGACCAGGGAGGCTTTTAAAGACGACACGGTGTTTGCAGCCCAAGTGCCCTTGCCTTATTCCTTCCCAGGAGGAGGAACCTGAGCGGCAGCGCCCGGAGGGACGCGGAGCAGTTCTCGCACAGGCAGCACAGGAAACCTGCTTTCCGTGTCAGCAGGAAAACAGCAGTTGGTCCTCTGGCTCCTGCCAAACACACTGCTGGCCAGAGAACTGGGAACAGGCATGGGAAAAACTGAATGATCCCGGACTGACCATCACAGCACAACTGGAACACAACAGATTCGCTGGACAGACACACGCACAATGGCTTCAGCGCTCTCTTGCATGACAGAAATCCGCTCTGTGGTTGTGGTGTCAGGTCATAGCCAGTTCCCGCCTGTCGGGTCAGGAAGAGTCTGATAGACTGTACAATTTCACTCCCTCAAGAATAAGGCTGCAGCTGTTTTTTGGCCAAAAGAGAAAGATGAAAACAGAACAAACCCAAAACAAGAAAAGGAGAGTGGCCAGCCGCTGCTGCTCCTTCTTTGTTGTTATTTGAGTCTTCACAGTGCTCCTAGCTTCATGGCTGGCTGAGTGGATGGCTCTTTATTTTTAATTCATTTTATTTTACACTGAAATTTCATAGGTTGTTCCACCAACTCCAGACACCTTCTTAACATTTGAGTGTCTAGCAGGGCTGACAGGCGTCCCCTGGGAACTTGATGTTGAACCCAACCTGACTATTCCTTTTGGCTGTCCATTTATTTTACTGTGAGGTGTCTTCAACTGCATGTCATCCCTGCATCAGAGGAAATATCAAAAGATGCAATGTTAGTGATGAAATGTGATAGCAGAATGGCTTTATTCAGGATAAACAATTACCCATGCTACCCTGAGCCCCAAAATTGCAAAATATTCAAGCCTGGGAGCAAGCTGGTTGAAGCCAACGCACTCGATGAAAAGCCACTGAAGTGAGAGAATTGTTTTGGCCATTAGGTTAGTGGATAAGACCCCAGTAATATTTGTTCAGTACTTGCTTAAATGCTTTATTGATCCAAATTAATGGCAGATATGTATGAAAAAAAGAGGTGTGGTTTAATTCAACACTGCTGTATCCCCGAACAGCTGAAATATGCAGGGACCAAATTCTACATTTGCCTCACTGGAGTATTATCAAAGCCCTAATTTAGTGCTGAAATTCTCCTGAAGAACATAGTCTGCCTCCTGAAATGAGACACAAAAGAGCTAGGGAATCTTGGGGGAAAGGGGAGAAGAGAATGTCATTTGTAGTGTTATTGCCAGAGAAAATGTGCTAGGTTTACAAAGTACAGAATGCTTGTGAGAGGTTTACTTCACTAGTTCATTAAGCTATTTGTGAATGCAGATACTTGACTTTAGAAACTTCAATAAAAAAGATCCTCTGTAATGGTATCTCATGTCTGCCACTTTCTGTAACACCTGATGGGACATGTACCTATTTTAATAGCTAGACCACTTATGCCAGACATTGTATTCTTCATTACCTCAAAGAGCTGAACTGAATTTACAGGCTCTACCTTTTAAAGAAGCACAATGTAAAAGCAAGAACCAGAGACTAAGGAAAAGCAAACAGCTTTTCATATTATCATCTTTGCTACAGCAGCAGCTGACAGAGCCAGGTCTCAAACAGAGGGCAGAGAGGCAAAAGAAAGTCCACAGGTCTTCTTTCACTGAAACACACATATGAAGAGGGGAAAATGGCTGTCTTCCTCCTGAAAGTTAGATCTTCCAAATAATCTTTAGGCAAATAATCTTTATGACTACAGTTCACTTTGAGGCAAAACTTGCTGGCACTTAACTTCAGGAGACCTTCAATAATGGTTCTCCCACATTTCAGTAACTTTTCCCAAAATATAGGATAATACTGGACAGAGAAACAGTGGAACCTTAACCAGAGGACAACACAGTGCAGTAAGTGCCAGATACAAAGAAAACCTATTTCTGATGAGCTCTCCAGGCCCCAAGTAGGCTGAAATGCTGCATCCTCAGTGGCATCTCTTTTCAGGCTTTGCAAGGCCTACAGTCTCCAGAAGAAAAAGAAAGAGAAGCATGTGCAGAAGCTGCAGCTGAGGATCTTGCTCAAACACCACTTACTCAGGCTCTGAGCGCAGCAAATCCTCTCTCTCCCTGTGCTTTCCCACAGAAAGGAAGGATGTAGCAAGGCCCTAAGGTAAAGTCATGATGGTCTGTGCTTTTATCAGCAGTTCTGTACTATGAGACACTCAATACTGTTAAATACACAGCTCTCTGTACCAAGCACTGCTTCCAGGAGTGGTCTCAGCCCATTTCCCTCAGTACAGGGTATGCTTGCACATGCTTGGATCCCAACATTGTATGCAAGCTATATCTGGGTGCAGCCTTCCTTTAGGCTGCAAACTAAAACAGCTCCACCCTTTTCTGCACAAGGGAAGGGATAATCTGCCTTGCATCTTGCAAATAATTATTCCATTCAGCTAAGACACTAAATCGCTATGACTTTTACAACTTACTTGACCACCCGCAGTTCAAGCTACAGCAAACGTGCAAATGTTTTGCCATGATGAGGTTGCCGTGGGGGCATCACAGAACTGAAGAGCACCCACAAACCTCCCACCCTCACAGCCTGCAGCAAACATGTCATCTGGGTCGTGCCTCCAGCGAAGGGGTCTGCACTGCTCACCAGCTGATTCCCATTGCTAAGCAGCCCCTAAGGCAGTACGTACCTCTGTGCTCCCACTGACTGCACCTCTGTAATTTCCACAGTGTTTACAAACGAGACAGCCTTCGGGCCTCCGTAGGAGGGTGACCTGGGCATCCCTGTGGGGGACGAGGGGACCTGGTGGCCCGGGGATTTGTAGGAGCCATTGCTCACCCTGCCCTGTAGTGCTTGATGGGACTGCACATTATTATTGGCTAAATCAGCTTGCAGGGAGGTTGTGGAAGTCCTTGGTGCTCTTGTCATTGCACTTGAGAGTGAAGACACTGAGGACTGCAGCATAGGGTTCCTTGTGCTAAAGCTGGTGGCAGCCATCAGATTGTCCCTGGATCCGTATCTCATGGCCATGCTGCGCGGGTCTTCCGAGAGCGTGCTGACCTGCTGAAGGCTGTAAGAGCTGGGGGTGTCATAGACACCCGAGTCTGCAAACACTGAATCAGGGTGCGAGTGGAGGAGCTTCTCCCTCTCTTCCATCTCTTTCCTTTCCTGGATGGATGCCATAATTGTCTTGGAAAGGTTATCATAGCGGACTGGGGAGGGGTCTCGCTGGTGTGGAGCTGGACCCCCCAGCACCGGGCTGAAGCTCTGCGGCGGCGGGCGCTGCAGCTCGCTGCCCCGCAGGTGGCACATTTTGGCTGATAAATAGGGGGAGTGGTACCCGACAGAGCTGACTGCAGAATGGGCGATGCACTTCCTCCCCGAGGGCGACATGGGGTTGAGCAAACTGTCATATGAAAGGCTCCCATTTCTGTTGGACAGGGAATTGGGAGAAAATATGCTTTTGTAAGGGGTGGAAGCCGCCCCTTCGGACTTCATTGGATGAAGGGGCATTTTGTCTGTCCCTCTCCTGCCAGCAGATTTCAGGCTCAGGGATCGTGAATTGATGGCAAAGGAATCTATCTGGAGCGGGGAAGACTGATAGGTCTTGTGGAGGGAGCTCTTCCGGTAGCTGGGGATGTCCAAGCTGGGTTCGGACTGGTAATCAAGGCTCCTGCCATCCTCTTCTATCAAAGCCCCTTGGCTGTGTCCCTCCTGCAGGGTGATCTAAAACAGAGGTGAATATGAGAAACAGAAGCCAAGGACATGTCAGTACAGGTCTGCTCTTCACAGTGAGTGCATGGGAAGAAAAGAACTGGAGGTCTTCTCTCAGATTCTCAGCCCAGGTATGACACAGGTGCATTACAAGGAATCTCCTGACTCCTGTTCAACATCAGGATTATCACCTCACAAGGAAGGAGGACCTATTCATAGTAAGTGCTAAATAATGACAGTAAAAGGTAAGTTAATACATGGACACTGAAAACACTGAGTGAGAGACTTAAACGGAGACTCAAGTCTCAGTCAAGGTAAATCAGATTGTAATTTGATAACACTGCCCTTGGAAAAACCGCTGCACTTAGAGTCTTCTACAAATAGCTCTTGAGTTGAGGGATGTCTGGTTTTGTGTGCTGAGACAGAAATACTTTCTGCTTCATTTCAACACACTGGGGACCAGGCACACTCTTATCCACTTCACTCCAGGCTATGAACATTCAGTAATTCTGAATTTCTGGTCATAGGTCTTCAAAATTAGGCACGTAAGCTTAATTAAAGCAGAAAGGCTCCTGCCCACCATTTGGACAACAAAATGAAGCTATTTTCTCTTTTTTAGTGCCTGTGTAGGAGAAAGCAGCCACATCAGAGAAGGAAGCAGAGGCCATAATTTATTTATGTGCAATGAAAACAGATACGACATCACTTTGTTTTACTCTATGAAAATTGCTTAGTTCTGTTCACTTAAAATGCCATTCTGTGCTAAGCAAATAATTTTTGCTGTTATTTTTAAAGAAGAGTTTGCCATAATGCACAATAAATTGGCTACAATGACTCTGCAAACAAGAATTATTATCACTCACATATTTAATCACAAATGCAGTCAACACAGGGTGTTCTTTATCTAGTTTCTTTTAAAGGAAAACTATCAAAAAAAAGCTAAATTATAAAACTCTGGTTTATTGTGAAGTTTTTTAAAGGTTTTTTTCTTTGAGCTAGAAGATAGAGAAATATGCAAAACAGCTCACTCTTCTAGAGCATGGTGCTAAATTTGGCGTTCTCTGGAAAAAGGAAACCAAGTGACAGCCTGTAAAAGAGGATGAGAGAGCAATGATGTGACTTTTAAGGATATTTGTGGTACTTATCCTTGTGTCCCGATCCCTCTTTCCTTACAGCTGTCACTGCTTAAAAGCAGAATTACATGGACAGGCTGAAGCAGAACAGACAGCACTGCGCTCCTCACACAGGCCAGGCTCCTTCCCTCTGTACCTCATACTCAGGCTTGGCAGACAAATACATGCCCTCCTACCAGCTTGCCAAGTGAACTCCATTTTAGCATATTCCCAGCTGACTACTAGAGAGTTGTGACTACTATAAACCTGAACAAGTCCCCAGAGCTGATTGTATTCGCACCAGTCAGCCCATAGCAATGATGCTGCTTTAGGTCAGGACTGAAACAGCAGCTCCCAGAGTGGAGGTGCTGTACCCTGTTATCAGTTCACAGCACTGCCCAGACTCCTGGCCTAATCAGAACCTCTCCTGTATCTATATTGCATCTCTGGCTGTGTACTGAATGAACAAAACAAGCCTGCCTTCCTTGGCTCTCTGACTTTTGGCATTATGACTCAGAATACTGTGGCTTACACAGCTCAAAATTGCTGGATGATGCCTGTAAATAGAATATTTTGAATTGGATGTCAAGCCATTTTTCATGTAATAAAGTGAAAATGATAGGATATTAAACTTTCTGGATACAGCAAACACACTGTTGTTCTTGTGTTCCTTTTCACAAGCCCATGTTTTCTTCATTAAGTGGACAAGTCCAGAGAATAAGATTTACCATTACAGCAGTAAGACTAAAACTTGAACTTGTGGGTAGCTGGAATTCCACCATCTTTCTTTTCAAAATGAGATGGGTTCATGAAAAGCTTTTTTCACCATTTAAGGAACATTCTGTCTTGTTACAGTATTGCTGCAGTCAATCATATTTCTCTACCATATTTTCCTTTCCTTACTTCATTTATAGTACTCCTTCCTCTCACCCCCTTCCTGTTATTCCAGGATTGACACTGGAGGACCTGATAAAATTAATTTTAAGAAAACTGTTCTGTGTGGTATGTGTGTTTTAAGGGCATCTCCACTGGTGTGTGAAGATTGAACACATATTGCAAACATACAAATTAGACCAGTGATTTTCAAACTGCTGTTCTCAGGTCCTGGGGGCCAAGGAATATTTTCAATAAATGTGTGAGAATTAAGCTTCAAAACTCTTAAACAAAAGAGAAAACTGTCATAATTCCAGAACAAATGTCTCTAATTGTTTGGACCTCAGTTTTCTTGGTAGGGGAAAATGATGCCAAGTGTTAGGAAGGTGTTTTTTCCATATAACTCAAATGTGTTGAAAAGGTGCTAAGGAATGTAAAACATTAGAAGTCTTACACTAATTTTAACTAAAACGTCTCTTGGGGTGCTTTAAAAGTTCCTTCTGTTTTGCAAGCTGACATTTTAAGGAATCAATGAGCATGTTGACTGTTGGCTGAAGGGTCTGATCCAGGCTCAGCATGCCTGGCTCCCTCTGAGGGGAATGTGAGGTGGCACCCGTGTCAGGAGAAGCCAATGGGAGGTGACACTTCTCAGCATCTCAGGATCAGGCCGAGACACTGGCACAGCAGCAGCACACGCCTGGCAGCAGGACAGACGTGCCAAGCTCAACAGAGGAAAGCTGTGATATCAGACATGCTTTCAGGAGGAGCACAGTGAATATAATGCACTCTCACACAACGATGCCAAGTGTTGTTATTTGCTTTTACACTGTGACATTCGCCGGAGCCCTGCGGTGAATTTCCCCTCGGCTCCATGTGCCCTGGCTGGGAGCAGACACTGCCAGGCTCACTCACCTGCTCGGCCGTAGCGTGGTAGTGAACTTTGGGATTGTTGCTGAAAGCTGGTCGATACTTGTACATGGCAGGAGTAGGAGGGCTGATAAGTTTGGGTGAAAGGCCACCTTCTGCAAAAGAAAAAGAAAAAGGACTTTCCATTAAAACGTGTGTGGATGGAAAGCTATCATCTATAATTCTTGCTACTCATGGGCCTCAGCAAACAGATCTGTTCTGGAAAGAATAAAACTTGCAGTACTTTTGGGCAGAATTCCACTAAAATCAGTGGGGCCCCTGTGGAAGTAACAGGACACTGCTGTCAGACCAGCAATGTAATGAGAAGAAACAAGATATCATATATTAAGTGGGGTGACATACTTCGGTGAGTCGCACATTTGCCTAATTTGAAATACTAGATATTTGGTTGACTTCAGCTACTAGGTTTAACTGGAAAAAAAAAGATTATTTTAATAGTATCAGAGTATTAAATTTACATTTTCATAAATGAAACAATTCAGTTTGTAATGCCTAAGCATTTCATGCTAATATTTCTGACTCCCTAGTTCAAAATTATGTTTTTCATTTAAAAACTATCCACAATTTAAGAAGGGGTTTAAAAGAGTTTATAAACTCTGCAAAACTGGTACGAAATATTCAGCCTAGGCTTGAATGAACCACTTCAAGCTGGCTTTTCTCTCCCTTTCCTACTGTTAATTCCCCTAGCTTGGACCTCCTAAAAATAGAAAAAAACACCTTCAACCAGATCCCATTACTGTTTTGAAAGAATACCTGTAGCCTTTTAAAGAGGCTGAAATATTTTCTTATTAATAAAAATAAAACACTGATCATGCAACTGTACCTTCACTGGTGCCCAGCTGTCCTTTTAGCTCAGAGTACTTGCTTGGGTCTCCTTTGGGTGGGAGAGGTGGTTGGACCTCCATACTTTTATCCTCCAGACCTTCCAGGCTAATTTTAGACTGAAAATTATGAAAAAAACCCCCAATCACTGCATGAAACTTTGTTAAATTACAGCATGTGTCAGACTGTTGGATGTACCACAGAACAAGAACTACCTATACCTATAATGACAAGCAAGATTTAGCATCCACTGCAGACAAGGACTGTCACATGCACAATGAGCATGTCCTAACAAGCCAGTATAATTTCAGCTTCACTATCCTGGTCTGCTTGGCGTGCTAAATACCATTATCATCACACTAGTTAGTATGTGGTAGGAGAGAACTTTTAACAACTTTCCAGGTAGCTCTCAGCAAGCACCTAACCAATGACTGTAAGAAGTAACTACCCACAAAAATCTTGCAAGTTGGCTTCTTTTGAATCCACTGCTTTTTATAGGACTAAACAAATCCTCTCTATTTCATGCCAGGAGAAGCTGAAGAGAGAAGAGGAGATAAGAGAACTCAGATTCAGTGTCAATGTTCCTTTCACTGGACCACAAGCATTCCTGCTTCCTGGAAGCTCAGAACATTCTTTGAAGTAGAACAGCTGACCTGGTGTTACACCAAGAGGTGACAGCTCTTGGGACAGACAGTAACTATTGCAAAGAACAGCCACTGCTGCCAAAAGAAGCCCCGAGGCATTCCATTCTAGAGCTGCCTGTTACCAACTGTTACTGGATCAAGAGCTGCTGCTTCTGAACCTGGGTTACTGTCAGAGGATGAAGTGTATGACAAGGACTCAGCCTCTGTCATTTTCTCCAAGAAATGCATCATCACCTCAAAGAGATTTGTCAATGACAGACTCATTCCCAGGCTTGATAATGCTCAATCCCTGCCCTTCAAAAGCAGCCCTTGAAGGCTGCCTTACCTTGCTCCTGTTGAGGTTGGCTTGGATCCCATTGTCGCTGATCTTCACTGTGATCTGTCTCTCAGATAAGTCAGGTCTGAGGAAAGGAGGCTTCACACTCACAGCTTGCTTTTTCTTGGGCTCTACTACGTACCTGATTAATTGTGCAACAGTCATCATTAAAATAAACAGTAACCTAAGAACAAGGCTCAGAAACACGACAATCTTCCTGCTTCCAGACTGTGATTTATGAATGTGTCAGAGTCTAGGTAAGCAACCTCCATTTATTTCAATGGACGTAATAATTAAACAGCAGTAAAAAGATCAATGGGGTTCCTTTTTAGTGAGCAAAAGGAGAGGATGCATTAAAACCAGCAATTTTTGAAGCACTGACAGACAAGAGCATGGAGAGAGCAAGAGAGGCCTATCACCAACAGAAGTGACTGGATCTTACCTAGTTAACATGGAACAGTTGCCCTGCAGTGGAAGTCAGTGACTGGGGGAATAAGACCCAGCACACAGGGAGTTACCATGGAGAAGATGATGTGCTGCCAGTTCTAACTTACCACATGGTGACTTGTTTCTGACGCATGTTTAGTGTTCAAATAAATGGAAGTAAAAGAGACAGACAGGTCTACAAGGAAGCAGCAAATCTAAAGGGAAATGGCTGACTTCAAACATCTGTAATGGTTTACAGATTATTGTGGTCAAATGGCCACAATATCTAATTTAATTCCAGTGGACCAGAATTCTGTAAGTGCAACTGGCCAGTGGCTGTACAATGCCTAAATATCAACACCTGCACAAGCTTTCTCTGGTTTTTGTAGTGAACAGGACATTCTAGTAGTGAGGGCTCAGTGACTTTCAATGTACAGGACAATCTGAACAGGTTTTCACAAAACACAAAAGTTCTGCTTGCTGTGAATAGCCATGATGATGGTACTTACACCCCTCCCTTAACAGGAGTGTCTCACAGCTTCTAATACCTGGCTCTTCTAACGTAACTTGACCTGATTTTCATGTCTTGATAGGTTTGAGAAGCAGCTATTCCAGTGTCTTTACACTAACACATGCAACAATCCTTTATGACTTCTCTGTTGCATAACAAAGGGGGGGAAAAAGGCAGATAATAGTATCAGGGTCTGAAATTGATCAATACCCTGAAAAGGCTCAAATAAGTCTTGGAGTAAGATTATTAACATGTTTTCAAGCTGGACAGCTCGGCATTGAGGATATTTATAGTCCATCTGATCTACTGCATTAAGATCCTGATTTCAAAATGTGGAATGATAAATCCATTTCCCCCAAAATAGAAAGCCATAAATAAAATCCCAAGTTCCATGATGTAGACCTCATTGATAATCTGTTTTATGATAATGAAAGTGCCAGTGAGATGGAAAACCACAGCAGCCTTAAATTAGATTTAAATCTTAAGGAGAAAGGCTGATTTTAGCTTCCTTCCTTTTCTCCAGCAGACTGGACTTCGTCTGTACAGTGTAAGAAGTCGTGTGGGGAGTATGAAAACATGGAAACTTACCTTGTTACTGAAATCCACTGGATAAACAAGCTGTTGAAGACAAGGGTATCATCTCTTGACACAATTTGACATGCTCATTCCAAATAAATATTTCTGGGACAAAGGTTGTGAATTACATGAAGAAAGCAACTACTTGGACGGGTTACAGCCATGCAACAGGGAAGCAGCTACCACAGAGCTCTGCCTTCAGGAGTGTTTTGCTTTACTTTCCTCTTATTCATCAATCATCTTTGGCTTGTGAGCCTCAACAAGCACATTTGCTTCCTCTGTCCCAAGCACTCGACCTCCCTCACTCCCAGCTGAGAGCAGCTCTCTTACCTGGGAGCCAAGGGGCTGCAGAGCACATGTTCCACGTTTCCACAGCATCCTCGGGTAAAAGGATTCACTCCCCCACGGAATTTGCCTGTCACCTGCAAACATATTCAGGACAGTGCTCAAACCTCTGGTTATATAAAAGCCATCATCCAACTCTCAGAAAGCCAGGAACAAGTCTGCCTTGCTCTGACCCTTCTGTCTTTCCCAAACAGATCATTTTTCTTTGAATGCTGCACTTTCTCTCTCCACCTCTAACACACCACCTCCATCAGCTAATTCCAGCCAGGAGGCACTCAATGAGAGACCCTTCCCAAAAGGACAGTGTGCTCAGTGTGATGGGTTTCAAAGTGGACACGTTCACCTCTCCGTGCTGCTCCTGTGTTGGATTTGTGCCTGCTCTCAGCCAGACAGCCTGTTTCGGGCCCTTTCATTCCCGTCATCTCCACTCCTCTGCCTTGGCAAGTCCTCTCCAAACCAACAGGAATGTCAAATCAACATTTGTAATGCTGGATGAGAGCAATGTTTCCTCTCCAGCAGATCCCATCCCTAGCAGCAATCAGTACAAACCACTGCCTTATGCAGGAGGGTGCCAGGAACTCCCTGGTGATTACAATGTTTGCTTGGAAATGAGCAAGTTTAATAAAAGCCAAGCCTCATTAGACTGGCGGGATCCATTCAGGCCTTCATAAGCATTATAAAGAGTTTGTGCTCCACAGACAGATACTTGAAAGTAACCATATGGGGATAAATACCAATAAAGCCCGGGAGATTAATAGTGATTGCCACTAAAAGCATTACTGTTGCTGTTTGCAAGTAAGGCATTTTAATCAGCTCATAGTTCTGATCTAGCAACAAGTTTACAGGGTACCAGAAACACTTTAATTACTCACACATAAAATAACAGCGATTAAATTATTTTGCAATATATTATGCTGGCCTTGTTGATATAACATAAAACGTTTTAAAAGGCCAAGGGAGATATGTTGGAAGTTCTGAGAGTTGGAGGAGTAACCTGACGACTAAAACATGGGCCTGGGCTGTTTGGCACATCTGCATTCAATCCTAGGCTTCAGCTAAATTGTGCCAGATGCTGGCAAAGCACTTCATATCTCTGTGCCCATTTTCTCAAACACAATATGAAAATAAAATTTCTCTAACTCACAGATTACAGTACTAATTATATCAATTTGGTTTCTAAAGTAGTTTGAAATCCACTGATAGAAAGCAGTCTCCGAAGGAAGGATATTTATTTACTCTATTCAGAAACTAAAAATACCAGGATATAAGCAGATGTTGGGTTATGGGTTATTTTGATTCCATAAAAGAATTTCAAAGGCATTCAGAAAGCTCACAAACATCTAAACTCAGCCACTATGCACTTTTCAATCACAGTCTGCCTACTATGAATGCTCAGAACTTGTAAACTCCAGAATGAGCAAATACCAAAAATTTGCAAAAAACCCCCAAAATGTCTGTACCACTGGCCTATAAAATGTACTGGGAAAAGAGGACAAGTGAAACTGAGCATATTGCAACTGGAAAGCTGACAGCAGATAACCACCAGTGTAAGAAAAGGGAATCAACACTGAAACTGCAGGAAAAAACTGAGTGTCTGAGAACAGTGGCAATGCCAGCAGCACATGTCCTATCCAGCACTCCTGGTCTGCTCCTCTAATTACTGATATGCTTCCTCTGAAAGGGACCCGAAGGCAGGGAACATCCATCCTCCAGTTACTGAGAGCCACTACATATGATTTAACAGAAATTAGGACCAGATAATACCTAATTTTCAGAATGGTATGGGAAGATCAATTAAATCTCAAGTGGTCTTGTAGCTCAGGAAACCAATCCAAGCTAGGATACATTTTCTAACAGTTATTTCAATCAAGTTAAATGAGATTCTTAACCTTCCCAAGTGTTAGTGCAGCCACAAACACAAGAACTTAAATTTTACTTTTTTTAAAGTTAAAATTTTTCTTCCTCCTCAGCCTAAAATTTTCAGACAGTTTATATCACTGCACAAAACCAAGCCTAAGGCAAACCATGATCTGGGCTCTGAGACCAAAATGCCCTGAGTTTCATGCTACTATTGTAAGCACCATCAAGCCTGACACTTGGCCAAAATCGATTTTTAAATGAAGAGCAGATGATTCTGAGCAGGACAGAGAAAAGCACTTTGAGATGACAGCTATGGAAGCCTGTTTTGTTCAAAGGCCATGTTAGGCAACAGTTCAGGATGACTTCAGACTCCTTGCTTATGTAAACCTCCCACACTATTCTGGGTAAGAGTTTTTATTGTCTCTTCTGGGATAGGAGACAATGTCATCTCAGTGTACAAAGGCCTGGCCTCAGACAGATGTCTTCAATGGCAGCCATACAGCTCCATAGGCATGAAGCCACCAGCCCCCAGGACAGCCAGACAGCCCAGTGTGAGCTGGAGAGCACCCATGGGTGCAAGGGCAGCAAAAATGCACCTGAAAAAGAAAAAAACCATAAGGGAAAAGAAGTACTGTGGGGGGAAAAAAAGGTGAAAAAAGCCCAGATGTGAGGGGTGCTTTGGAGCTGAAGCTGTGAAAGGGTAAAGAGCCACAATGCACCCAGTTACTCAGCCTTGGGAATGTGGCTGAAAACAGTGTGCAGCTGGCTGGCAGTGGCTGTCCCAGTGCCAAGAGTGCCCACCGCCCCTTAGGAATGGCAGGGACATGCCACCGATCCCATGACTAGATCTGTATCACCCACACCGTGCTATCGATGTGCACGTGTGTGTGGGTCTGGATCACCCACACGGGCTGTGGATTAGGTACATTTGAGTAACTGCAGGGGAACTAAAATTTTACAGGCTTTTTGGCACAAGACGTGATGTTGGCACTTGGTTTGGAGAAGCAAAACAAGTTGTGTCCAATAGCACTGTCTGTGTATGCTCATACACATGAGAACAAGAGAGAGACAAAGAGAGAGACAAAGAGCCAGCTCAGACCTCATTATGTGCAGTGTGGGCTTGCTGGGGGAGTTCAAAATACCAGGAGACAGGGAAAAGGCATGATTTAATCTTTTCCTTTCTTTCTTTCACTCAATCTCATGGATTGTTCAGTCTGACTCATAAAGTTTGAACTTCTGGTGTTGATGGTACTCATCACATAAAACCTATTTCAAGGCCATGAGTAGATTTTAAATGATAAATAAGCCTGGGATGATCCCTGTGGCTAGAAAGGGGAGATCTTTGCCTGTAGTGCACTATAAAAAATTCTGAAAATAAAAAAATAGTCAATTTTCCTAGATCTTCACAAAAGCTCCAGTAAGAGTGTTACTGCTAAGATCTGAATTACTTTTTGCTTTACCCAAGCTGACCTGCTGACTTTCCTTCCCAACTCAACACCTCAAAGACAGAGAAAGGGTTGCTTCTTACCTGTTCGTTCGTTGTGCGCCCTCGGGCCACTAGAACAATATGGAAGCCAGTGAGACCAATGACTGGAATGAAGAACAACCCAGCCACACACATGACAGCCATTCTGTATCCAAGAGTTAAAGAAACTGAGATGAGTGAAGGGAAAAAGAGGCTATGAAAGACAGAGAGAGGAAAAGGAAGGAAAACATCTTGGAAATAGGCAGTGTCATAGAGTCATAGAATGGTTTGGGTTGGGAGGGACCTTAAAGATCATCTTGCTCCAACCACTGCCATGGGCAGGGACACCTTCCACCAGACCAGACTGCTGCAAGCCCTACCCAACCTGACCTTGAACACTTCTAGGGATGGGGCAGCCACAGCCTCATCATCCTCACAGGGAAGAATTGCCTCCTCCTATCTGATCTATGCCTGCTCTCCCTCACTTTAAAGCCATTCCCCCTTGTCCTGTCACTCCAGGCCCTTGACTGAAGTCCCCCTCCAGCTCTCTTGCAGCCCCTTTAAGCACTGAAAGAGTCTCTGAGGTCTCCCCAGGGTCTTCTCTTCCCCAGGCTGGACAACAGCAGCTCTCTCAGCCAGTCTCCATAGCAGAGGTGCTCCACCTCTCAGAGCATCTTAGAGGCCTCCTGTGGACTTGTTCCAGCAGGTCCATGTCCTTCTTATGTTGGTGCCTCTAGTGTTGAATGCAGCACTCCAGGTGGGGTCTCATGAGTGCAGCATAGTGTGCCTCACCTTTAGCAAGGTCTAACTACATTTTATCTCAAAGTTAAGTCCATCTGCTCCTGGTCTGGGTCCTTACCCTTGAGATGGTTAAAAAGTCATGCGAACACATTGACTCTGGCTCTAACCATCTTGTAAAGAATGTTCTGCACTACTCCAGTGAAAGCAGTGACACCCCTCAGAGCCATGCACTATACCAGCAGCCAGGGGGCTGCTGCAGAGCTCTAAAATACAGTAACAGTTTAAAAACCAGTAAATAACACCCAGCAGTTTTGAGTCATACCTGATTGTAAACAAAATTCAGGGAGGCAGCACATCCTTCTGCTGGGTTGTCACGACAAAGACTGAGATAGACAAAAGGTCAGCTACAGCCTCTGGAGTACAGAATGTTTACACAGGTATGATGGGGGCAGAGGAGAACCTGCACAGTATTTACAGGAGGAGAGCAACGGGGGATCAGGAGAGGCCCCACCAGCTCCAGGAGCACAAGTATTCAGATCCTTTCTTTGACATTTTCCTCAGTCACCTTGAAAGACCAAAAAGAAGGATACGTAATGGTAGTATGGGCTGCTCCCAGCTTTTCCATATGGTTTAGCACGAAGATGAGCCCAAAGGTGAACACTCCGACCATGTGCGTACTTAAGGACAGCAAGAAGAGAAAAAAATAGCGGTAGTTCCTCCGTCCTATGCAATTGTTGACCCATGGGCAGTGATGGTCAAAGTCCTTGTAAAGAAAGGGAGACATAGGGAAAAACATCCCAACAGTGAAAGAAAATACATTGTCTTAGAGCTGAATCTGAACCACTGTCATGTAAAGTTACATCAGACTAGTTCTGCAGCTTTACAAAATGCTTGACTGTCATTGTCAGACTCTTTTCAGGACCCAGTTGTTATCTCTGGATAGAGAGGTACTTGAGTGTTTATAGGCTTTGAAGAGAGGATATTTATAAAAAAAGGACAGTCTATTTATCTGCTAGCAGCAGAAGCCCTAATTTTTTATCATCCTTAACAAGAGTCAATTACAATGAAGTTATTATAACCTGGAATGGTTTGAAGATGCAGTTCTGCTGCAAAACTCCCTGCCCCACAATTTGGTATTTATATATCGCTGAATTAATCCACTTTAAACAATGGACATCAGATGCTCTTTTACCAAGCAGATCCACAACGAAAAGCAACAGCTGGATCAGACACAGGCAAAGTTCTGCACAGGTTCATGAATAGTTATAAACCCAAACCTAACTATTTGTCTCAGTCAAAAATCCAAAGTCCCTTGTAAATTTAGATCCGTTCTAACAGGAGATTTAATAATGAGGGCAAGCCCCAGACACCTTTCAAGGGCCTTTACACAGTTCTGTAAGCATGTAAATCCACTGTCTTCAATGGGATTACTCTTGACCTGAAGACAAGATCAGGTGCAAGAAATAAACTCTTCTCACCTTTGTGTTCCTCAAGACAGATACTACATACTCATTGCATCAGCAAATGAACTATTTATTCTTTGCTTTGTGGCAGTGCTATTTTCAAACACTGCACAATAGTGACAAAGGGGGTTTTATATTTCTAAGTTTTGCACAATGTATTTACCAAAAATTTACAAAATACATGCAAATGCTCAAAGCACATTAGAAAATGACAGGGCAATTCAATAAAGATAGTTTCAGGCTATATGTGAAATGCTGACATAACATCTGTCTATTATGCAAATCTGGTTGTATGTAGCCCAAAATACCTATGGATTATGAAACTGTGTAAGTACCCACTGCAGACATTTCAGTAAAGAAACAAAAATCTGACTACTTTTGTCACAGATCCATTTTGGGTCCCTCTGGTAACAGCAGGCTTTAGGCTTTAACTGCTTTTATTTCTGCAGATGTTCTGTTGTTTATGCATTTTTATCAAGTTCAAAAGTTTTATATTTGGAAAAAGGGTTTTTATTGTACATTCTAAGCTGAAAGTGAAAACATGAGAAGTACAGCCCTGAGCGGGTTCCACATGAAACATCGGCAGAGTCGCTCCTATTACTGTCTCAGTGCTCGCCTAAAATAGACAGGTGAGTGGGAAACAAGCATCACAAGAATCAATAAAACATGGTGTTTAAGACCATGATTTATTGATTCAGAAGTCATTAATGCTTTTTGCCTACATTCCTCCACAGCAGTCATAATTAATTACAAGCAGAGCTTCTTACTTGTGCACCAGAATAGCAGGGAATGTTCAACTGACCTATCAATAGAACTTCTGGAGGGTTAGCCAGAGTCACCTTGCCTTCTGCTATTTTATGCAGGTTCCTTTTGGATTCTCTCACACATTCATTTCTGCTGCAGAACTGACTCCCAAAGAGGCTTTATGGCAGCATAAAACTTCACGTGTTTTATACCACTGAGTTTTGAGCAATCTTTTTCTGAGAAAACTTCATTTGTTGAAAGTGAATTTTTATGCTGAGCCACTGGGGAAGGTGGAAGAAAGAAATTGCATGGGACAACTGAGAATTTACCACCATCTAAACAATCCTCAGGATCTAGAATTAGTGAAAACATTTATCTTTTAAAATTAGGAATATATGATTCAGGTTTTCTACAAAAAATCCAGCTCTATTCAACAATACACAGCAGTCTAAACAAACTGTGTGTCACAACTTATGAATAGCTGTGGCTATTCCCCTCTACCCTGGGACCTTGGCAGTCCTTACTCTCAGGCCTCTGAAATCCCACATCCTTCTAAAGCCTTCCAAAACAGGACAGCCTTGTCCTATTTATTGATGGTTACCAGGCCCAGCACTGCTTCCAGATAATTATAACTTAGATATATATTGCCCTGAAGGAGAAAGTGACTGACACAAGATAAATCCAGGCAGCCTTTCTCTCACATGTAACTGTACTGCTTTCTTTGGGACTATTCCCTTGCTTATGGCAAAGAGGATTAGGACAAAGGTAGTGTATACAGCATTCCAGCTGACTCTGGTATTTTTTCCCTCTCTGATTAGTAATTCCTTTCATTTTAATGGTGCAGCTGAATATATTTTAGACATATTAAAGATTTCATCTTTCTGTTGAAAAAAAGAAATAGACCTTGCAGCAGAAATGATCCTTAAGAAGTGGAATTTTTAGCTCAGCAATAAAAAGTGTCCCTTGGCAATATACTGCAGTGAATACAGTGCTCTGTACTCACATGTCTGGGATATTTGTAGCCCAAAAGCACATCTTAGTGTTTAAGGGTTAGTTTTTAAAAATCCCTGTGACTCACCAAGACCTTAAGGGTATCAAGAATCATGGAAGTCCCATCATTCAGAGCAACAAACACTAGAAATATGAATGAGTTCATGCTCTGAGCTGGGGTGTTGAACAAACATGGGCTCCTTTCATTGACTAGAGAACCACTCACTGAATTCCAAGTTTGGTTTTCCTAAAGCTCACACACCATTCCTGCTTCTTTGTTTGTCCACTAATGTAGGTACCAGTTTCCTCCAAATGAAACAATGAGCCCTAAGCTCACACATGACAAGGTACAATAGTTCACCCTGAATTTCCTGCTCTCTGAATCAACTCTCCCCTTCACCTCTTTTTCACATTCACAATCCCGTGGGTACTTCAAGGAAGAGACAGTCAGCATTGCAGATTTTTATTCTAATTACCACTGGCAACAAAGCTGACATCAAGCACTATTGTGTATGTAACATACACTACTGAGGGCTGTGTTCCCAATGGCACTCCTTAGGAGGGGTCCATCAACAAGGCTACAGCTGTGAACTCCCAAGACCTGAAATGCTGGGGGAGGCATCCAAGTGCACGTTTCCAACAGCACATGTGAGCCCATCACTACTGAAGAGAACTGTTACCTCCACACAGTTGTCGCAGACGCTGCAGTGGGAGCAGCGTGGGGGGCGGTAGAAGTGGCAGGTGGCACACCATTTCATCCGTACTTGGATTCCTTTAATCTCCACGTTCTTGTAGAGTGGAGCTCGGAAGTCATCATCTTTATCTTCATCTTCATCTGCTGCTCAATGCAAAGTTAAATGTTAGTGGAAATAACAGAGAGCAAAGAGAAAAGAGCTAATCCTGTCAGTGCCTTGGATACAGGGGCACTGCACGTGCTCTTGGCTTGTCAGAGAAATACCAGAGTGGTGGAAGTGATGGGTTGTCAGAACACTTCAGTGATCAGGGCTCATTTCAGCACCTCCCATGGGGTGCTGTGCAGCCTTACCACCAGTCTCTGGACAGAGAGAGGTGTTTGAGTTCTATCTCAGCCAGCATTTACAACCTGAATGAATAAGATGAGCTGCAGCACAGAGTCAAGGACAGGACAGAAACCACCCAAGCCCTGGCTGTGAGTTTTGCTGCATGCAGGATCAATTCAATGCTAGCCTATGTGCTAGCTTAGCAGCAGCACATAAAATGAACTAAATTACATAGACAAATATTAGAAGAAGATTGTGCTAGCTCAAACTCCTAAAATCAACCCAGAAGACCCTCAATCATCCCAAAGACCTGCTGCTCCAGGGAGTCTGAGGCCACATGAAGGTAGACATGTGCCCATGAAAGGTCCTTGCATCAGTGCTTACTCCTGTGCAGCATGGCCTGTGCTCACCTCCACACTGCACACCCAGAACACTCTTGCTTTAGGAACAGTACAGAACTGGGAGGATCTCACCTCTCTCAAAGGCAGCACAGCCCTCTGATCTGAGCACAGCACTGGGAGTCAGGAAGTCCTGCATTAGAATTTTCTCACCCTGTGGCCTTGAGCTAGTCATTTAGCCTCTCTCTGCCATTAGTAAGATGAGGATGACAATATCACAGTCACCTCATTAGGGACAATGCAGAGGGCCGATGGTTTATCATCTCAGCTAAGCACTGCCCTGTTTAAGAGTCCATTTAAAAATAAATGCACAACATAAAAGCAAGTCTGTAAGAGATTAATATACACTGGGAAGAAAAAAATATGAGAATGATGTTCATGGAAGTTCATCTTTTATTTTGGATTCCTGTGATCTTTATTTGTTTCCTCTTGACAGAGAAAACCTAAGAAGTTCACATCTATTTAACACCTGGTTAAACATTATAGTGCAGCTGGCGTTGGTTGACTGGCTCCAAATTAGGTGGAATTTGATAATATTGTCCCAGAGGGGCATCAATTACTGTCACTCAGTTCTATATTAAATCTTCTCTAGATGTGTTATCATGATCCAATTTCCATTGACTTCAGAGGGAATTTCTCCCTTCACTTAGATGAGCTTGGGATCTGGCTCAGCTACAGTATTTATCTTGCAAGAGTATTCTCTGGATTAACGTTTGTGTGTGGAAGCAGAGTGCTGTACTGGCACCATTCCCTATAATTTTCCTTCATAACTAGTCAGTGGGACTCAGAGAGAGCTAGACTCTAAATCCCTTAGGCACTTCTATAAATACAGTCTGTAGGTTCTTCAATACCATTATAAACCTACCCATGCTGTGTAATACATGTGGGCAGATGAAAACAAGACACTGGAACAGTCAAACCATTTAAGCTCTTGTAAAAAATCTGACTATGCAGACAAGAAGTCTGTACATTATATATACCTCCGTGCATTTAAACACATTGCTCTTGCAGAATTCACACACAGTTCAAGAGTTTGTATAAACCAGATTCACATTAAAAAGCCTGAAAGCCAGTTTGTAGTTAGTATAAGTAGTCAGCAACGAACATTGAGACATTAGTCTAAATGCAGACTGTAAATCAGATTTTTCAGGACAGCCTCAATTTCAGTAACTTAACACTTCTTATTAATTTTGGTGCATTACCAGCAATTCACTCACACAGAGCCAATCCTGATTCATACCTGAAACATTCAGAGAGCCACCAAATTAAACAATATTCAAAAGTGAGTACCAAACCTGGGAGTTTGATTGAGGTCCCTTCAACAAGCCGGGTTTCCACAGCCCAAGTTCTATCATCAGCCCCAGTTCTATCTGCCAGAGAACCTGTAAGCTCTCATTATGTAGCTAGAAATGTGCTTATTTCCAGTTTCCATTGACCTGAGCAGAAGAATGCATTGGCAAAGTAATGTCTCTTACTACACAGACTCGCATACTCTGATCCACTGACACAGAGCAGCCAAGTCTCATGTTTTTATAACAAATCTTAGGATTTTTGGTGGCTTCCTTAAAGGAATTGTGTAATTTCATTAGAATCTCAGCTTTTGTATTGTTTACTTGCTGCTTTGGTTTTGAAGTAAATTCCTATCAGAAATGTGCTAAAAAGCTTGAAAATCAGGAAGACTAACCCAGATTTCAGTAACAGAAAGCAAATAGACTGACTGTATATTCATTTTGAATTCACTCCTACAATTGCTGAACTCCTTGCACTGGCAGCCCTGCGGGCGGTGGGGGGTGGTGACAAGCTTTTTTCACATGCACACTTGTGATCTGAAATAACATCCTCTCATCTTTCTTCCCAGCACTGGTATTTATAGTCTTTTCCATCTTTTTCCCGATCAGTTTGCTTCCTTCACACATCTAAACTCCTACTCCATCACTTTCTTCCAGGATGAATCCATCCCTTTTCTTGTCCTTTCCCCACTCCCCTTGTTTCCAGCATCTTCCAGACATGGCACAGGCACAGCACACAGATGTAAGGCCAAGGCCACAAATGAAGAGACAGAAAAGTGGTGAGCTGTAGGAATTCCTTCTCTTCCTGCTTTGCTCCTGGCTCCCTTGTGTAAAGGGAGATGGAGGGGAGGGAAGGTGATGAGGGAGCTTCTGCTTGATCTCCCTGTGTGTTTCTTCTTTAAATGTGAAGTCCAAAATGAGGAACTTGTGCAAAGTAAGGCATGAATCACCAACACACTCAGCACTGATCACTCCCAGGGCATGGTGAGGTCCACTGCAGGCTCTGCTCTGAGGGAACCGCCCTGCACAAAGATACTGGATTCTCAAACTGAGATTTTCAAAACTGAACAACTTTATTCGACCTTTTCCCCTACCAAAGGCAGAGAGCACTGATGCCTTCAGTAACTTCACGTGCCAAGTATGTTTAATTAACCACTGTCAGCTCTGCTGAGATAAAAGAAACTAAAAAGTCCAGGAAACTCCTTAAGTTCTATGTGCTTAAGTGCTTTTGAAGCTCACTAGCACTTGTACTTTTAAGCACCTATACACTGAGTAAGTTGATCTTGCACAAGTGACTGAATCCTGCCTTTGCATGAGTTTGCCTTTACACACAATTATTTGCTTAACTGGAGTGCTGCAACACTTAACCAGGGTTCATAATCTTCAGCTGAGAGGAATAGCAGACAGATGCCTATCATTAGACCCTGCTACCTGGTGAAACCTTGCACTTGCTATTCAGGGAAGCCAGCAGGACAGGTACCTTGTTCTTGTCAGGTAGCAATTCAAAGTAGATCCTGAATTCAGTGAATAAACGTGAAAAAGCACAGCTCCATTGGTTTAGACAGACTGCCTAGAGCAGTCTCTGCTGCAAACTGCATGTGAATAATTATTGGAAGACAGATAAAATGAGGTGATAATTCTCTCATTAGGATGTGTTAAAAGAGATAGCTGCACTGTGGCTCCCAGTACAAAAGCTGAGAGATCTTTATCCTATTTAATCAGCTGTGAATCAGTACTAATTTAAGCAGGAATATATTTCTAAATGTATGCATTTTTAGACACTCTAAGGCAAGCCTTAATCATTATCTTTTTTAGTGCTCAATGCTTTTGCATTTCTTTTAAGGTATTCTGGAAAGTCTGCTTTGATGAAACTGTTTTGGAAAGTTTAGCCTCTCCCCTCTGCCATGCTCTGCTCCCTATTGTGAAGACAGTGACTTAAATCCAATGAGCCAGCATGACAGAGGGGATAGCAATCAAAATCACATCACTCAGGAGAGCTATTCAAGGAGAACCATCCAATGCAACCCTGTGCCCTCGACTGCCAGTCTGAGCAAGTGCAAGGACAACTGACACCTCTGAGCTCAGAAGAGAGTTGGAGAGCACCCAGCATTTCACTGCCATCCCACCTCTACTGCCAGCTGAGTATAACAGATAAAGTCTACAAGAAAGAATACAAGAAACACAAAGGGGGGTTAGTTAGCAACTAGTGTGTTTGGATACCTGGCACCTGCTTTGGCTTGGATTTTCAAACCCACCCCCTCACACACACAACAGTCCCATTCTCTGTTACCTCGTGGGAAAACTCCAGGGTCCATGAAAGTTGCCATGCTGAAGTTTGCCAGTACAAACAAGAACACGAGCCCATTGTATACTGGGATGGCTGGGGAGATGGCTTTTGTCAACCAGGGGCACCTGTGGAGAAGGAAAGATTTGGGTAAGGGCTCTTTCACCTGTAACATGTAGTTCTTGCCATTCACCATCATCACACAGAGCAGTCCTCTCGTGCCCTCCCCACCAGCCATGCAGCAAGGTTGAATTTGCAATGTAACAGAAATTTCCACAGAGCAGTTTCAGTGACCACTGCAACACCCTCTGTAAAGCTGCTTTGTTCCAGAGCACAGAAAGCACCAATTGTTCACAGTGCTCACAGGGCTTTGCCACCCTATTGCCTTATTTGCAACCTGGCATTTTGCTGCTCTGTGTAAAAGCTTCATCCCATTGTTGCATTTCTGTTACCTTCTCTGCAGCCTCATTGCAGTCGGTGTTACTTTCAGTTTTCACTGGTGTAAAGTAGAACAGGATTCAAACAACTGATCCCCAAAGCAGAGGCAAAGAGAATCACACCCACTTCTCACTACGCTTCCATGACTGGTTTTCAACACTCAGAACCAACACTACAAAACCTCTCCTTGGGGGGAAGTTTTGTCAGAACAAGCATGGGCTTTGCAGGTGTCAGCAGAATACAAAAATGCAAAACCAGAAGTGGATGGCATCTCACACATGAGCAATTTTCAGAAACACCAGAAAGACCTGCTGCTCACCCAGTGAGTGTAACTGAGAGGAACTGAAGATAAAGGGTAAAGGAGAAAAAAAAACCCAGGAGACTTTGGAAAGAGTATGAGGAAATGGCGGTTAGTTATAGGAAAATGGTTCTAAGTGCCAAGGAAGAACACTTCCCACCAGCAGAGAAGGGTGGGACCGAGGCAGCAACAAAGAGCCTGCCTTACAGGCAGCCTCACCCAACAAAAAGCAGAGTGCATTCACTCAGCCACTGACAGCCCCTCCAAACACCAACCCAAACCTACTTCTCTTGTCTGAAGAAGGACGTTGGGTTACAGGGTTGCCAAAGGGAAAAACCCGATCAATCTCATGAACCTTGCAAATACAAATAAGGAATAATGTGGGACCAAGTATGTCTTTGAAAAAAAAACCCTGACTGAGTTGCTCCTTAGATTTCCACCTGTCTTGACAGGCAGGGGCTCCTCCAAAGCTGCTGAGCAGCCACTGAGCACCAATGCCTTGCTGCCATTGGCATAAATCACACACTGGCCCACACAGGCCGACTGTATTTTGCCTGAATTACATCTGTGGCTGAACCTGGTTGTCTGCCGGGCTGAGGTCTGTGGAAAGAAGGAAAAAAAACAAAAAACAAGCAGCCTTCTTCCAAATCTAATTCACACTGGGTTTGCTACTGATAGGTTGTTTTCAACAGCTGAGAATGGTGTTATTGACCTTGAAAGGACACTGTTAAACATGCTCTTGTGGCGACTGTTAGAAGGGCATCACATTTTCTTCTCTCGTTTCTTTGTGAACAGACAGGAAAAAGTTGTTTTGCACTCCCCTCCTCTTCATAGCCAGGCTTTTAACACTGAACTGCTGCAAACTGCTTTTCCTTGTATGTGCTTCAATCAGCCTGACCTGGAGTGAGAAAAGATGGACAAGTCCCACCCAGGGTAAATGAACTGTAAAGCCAAGAGCAAGACATGTCTGTGGCCAGGGCCAAACCTCCAGGCTGACTAGGGGAGAAGGAAAAAACAAATCAGATGAAGACAGCTTGACACCACGAGATACCCTAAGATCCTTCCAATTCCCAGGAGATGGAATTTCAACAGGCAAGGGAGGTCATACCGACTTGCTGCCATGCTCAGTTTGCCTCAGAGCAGCTGCCAGTGACTGAAAACCAAAGCAAGGCAGAAGTTTCTCACTTGCCAGGAAATGTGCTGCAGTGACCTTGCCAAGCACTGTCACTAACAACAGTTTCTGCCACATTCTTTGGAGGAAAGCAAAATAAATCCTGAAGTAGCTACAGAATCAATTCTACTCGGGGAAGGGTTCCTCCCTCTAAACTATAGTAAAATTAGATTCAGTAATGGACTGACTTAATTTCTTCCCTTGAAGGAACTGCCTACACAGAGAAAGATTATGAAGTTACCCACTGCTTGTCAAGCATGGAGGGGAGATTTCCTTGGCAGTAAAGTCACAGAAGTTGGCAAACTAGAGGACAGGAAACCCTTTCTTACAGATAACTAGTTATTCTGAGTAAGATTATAATGAGAGAGACTGTCTCTGATGATTAATGTAAGCATTTGTTAACATTCTCATTTGTGATTTACTTTGTCATGTTCCCAACAATTATATCAAAATATTAGGAAAAACTTTAGCCATAAGCTAAACTGAACAGCTCATTTAATGGGTAAAGAGTGTATGTGAAAAGACTTCACGGAAGTTGAAATAAAGGATAGAGTGAGTCACTGCACATACTAGCCACAAGGTCAGTTCACAATCCTTCCAATTCTTCTTCCCAGAATCTTTATGCAGCATCACAGATTACATAAAATTAGATGGAACAAAAGGGGCCTCATTTGTAAACTAGACTGGCCAACAAAAACAGATGTGGAGATCAAGTCTTGGCTTGTAACTGTAAAAAGGTCTGAAAAAGAAAACAAAATTGATACTAGGATTCACAAAACGATGCATCCTCCCTGTCCCTCTCCCCTAATGCCCACATAGTTTTACGCAAAATAACATAAATTCTAATCCAATCTAGCAGGTTGTTTTATCACTAATCCATCATGCAAAAATCTGGCTTTTGTCCCTCTGTCACAGGAAGGAATCTGCAGAAATGTTTGAGTAGGACCTGCAGTGAGTTTCTTTTTACTTTGTGCATATCCTTTCTCCAGGAGATCTGCTTCCAGCAGCAATTATGCCTATGTATGGGACAAACCTAGCTGAGCTTTTAATTTGCTTTTTCCTAACAGAAGTTGTTGTGAATCTAGATAAAAAACAGAGAGGATTCAAAGCTTTCTTTGGTTGGTGAACCCAAAATTTCAAGAGGCTACAGTCTTGTGTCTTCAACTCATCTCACAGTGGAAAGGTGCCACAACTTTTATAGGGCCATATAAATCAGAAGAGCAAGAGCAGTGTATAATCCCCTAATGGAGCACCACCAGATCTTTTTCTGAGAGAAAAAACTAACCAGAGCTTTTCTATTACAGCTTCAGTATGGTCAAAGAAAGCTGTACCTTTTGTGTTTGCTGAAGCACCTGCAGAATCACAGCCATTGCAGAGGTCACCATTCCTTGGACCATCGAAAAGGGATGGAACATGGCACCAGATGTGCTACGACTTGCTTTTTGCTTAAGAAGCTACACATCTTCACCTGGCATATCTACAGCCCAGATGACTCTCTGCTCCCCATGGCCAGTATTTATTCCTCACTGCACAGTCAGTGTTTACGTTCAAGACAGATGTGAAAATAATTCTATCTATATTTATCTATCTCTCTATCTCTCCTATTCCAAGGTTGTTTGGATCCTTCACTTGAACCAGAAGACCTGCAGGTACCAGCCATGCTACCTCAAGAACTGCTCAGGAGAGAAACTTCCACTGGCTTTGTTTACTGCAGAAATTCAGAGGCAGCACACGCCACCACGGCAATACCAGAGGTAATTACAGATCTCAACTCTTCTGAATGAAGCCCACAATTACACAGGCAGCATTTCCCTCATAATTATACTTCTCTGACATAGAGTGATTCTGTTCATAACTCAGAGGACAGTAATTCAGGGTGACAGATTTAATCTCATTTATCCTATTTGCTCTTGAAACCCTATCCTAATAAAACAGAAAGTTAAAAAGATTAACAAATAGGATCACACAACTTGCTAGGTGTCAGAGAGACTTAGCATGATCAGCTGCCTTCCTCTGCTAAATTAAACAACAAATAATCCTTTCTGCTTTTTTGCTCAGTGCTTTGTAGCGAGACATGTTTGTGTCTTATAATTATAGTTTACCTATAATTAAGTAATTGAATAGGACATTTTTCTTGAGTCCTGCTCTAAATTAAGACTTGATGTTTTTCATTAAAACCTTACACATGCTTAGAGCCACAGAGGATGGAGTCTGGGAATTCAAGAACCAGGTTTTGGTCTTGGCTCTCCCACTGGCTTGCACAGTGTCCGAAATCCACCTGCTTCCCCCACTGCCCCAGTTATTTTGCAACTAATAAGAGGACCCCAAGAAGTCTCAAACTGGCTGCTCATCTGTCCCTAATATTTGATCTGAGATTAACACACATCCTTCCCTCAGCCTCAAACAGATGACTGATGTGCAAGAAAACAATTTATTTCTGCACAAATCATGAGGCATGCCTTTATAACACAGAAAAGAAAGCATCTCTTAACCCAAATCAATTTCTTTCACCATTATAGTGATAAAATGGCAACATGAAATAACTGATTCAGTGCATGCAAGGAGAAGCAGCTCAGTGAACTACAGACTAATTAGATAAGAGGGGTCAACAAGCAAACATAATTTGACTAAGCACAAGTACTAATTTCAATGGAAACTTTAAAAAAATGTCTGTAAGTCTGTAGCAGCCTGTCCTGGTTGGATTCCTCTCCAAGAGTTTCTGGCCAAGCCCTGACTGTTAAGAACACGTGGGTACTGTAAAATCCATGTAAACAATTTCTAATCATCTGACCAAAGATTTAAGATTTCTAACAGCAAGCCAACAGCCAGCAATCCCAGGAGCTGGACCTGGTCCTGGGCTCTCAAAAGCTGCCCTGCCCTGTAAGGCACAACAGTCAGGATGGCTGGGACGATACAGCAGAGGAGGGACAGGCACACAGAGGTAAAAGTCCCCCTCATCCAGCACTGTGCCAGCTGGACCAGAAATGAAAGGGCTGTCAACTGACTAATTCTGAACACCCACATTGTAAAAGAAATGAGAATTAGATGTCAGCATTGTACCTTAAAGCCCATTCCACACAGAGAAGGTGCAAGCCAGCATCCTGAAGGCTGTACATGGCCCAGTCTGCACCACAGAGCAGACAAGGGCAGAGCTCTTTTAGTCTTTAGCAGTGCAAATCTAGCACATTTCTTGCATTTCCCAGTCTGGGCAAGATTTTTCCATTTATATGCTCTTTCCTACCCAGAAATCACAGAAAAGTACCTTTCTGGAATAGTAACAGAAGGAGAAAAAAATGCTCATTTTCTGTTTTTTGTCACTACCAAAGATAGCTTGGAGATTATTGTACATCTAAAAATACTTTCCAAGGTGCTGAGACATCTGTAGGTTTAGCAAGGCATCACTGGAAACAGTCCGGAGAGAATTTATCTGAGTGTCATAACCAATGTGAAACAGAACGGCAGGTCTTGTGAAAATAGCAGGAGGTTCTGGATAGCCAAGTCCTTTGCTCAGCCCTGCACATCAGATTTTTACAAATGAACTGATTTCTGCACCATATCTTCCTCACTGGCAAGACTGCAGATAATATAGCGTTGCCATAGCACTCACTGTGAGTACAGCACTAGTGATAGAAAGTGATACCAAAGCAAAGGATAACAAATACAAATGTTACGAAAAAATGAGAAAAGGACAAGTAAACACTGGAGAATTTATTACTGAAAAGCAGTAAATTACCAGAGCTGAGTGCTACATGGAACAGCTCATGCTGGTCATAAATAGGAACTACCAAAACATATACCCTGAGTTTTCAGGTGCAGTTATTCATCACAAGAGGCAAAAAATGCCCCCAAATCCCACCACCAAAAAATCCCCCCACATCCCACCACCAAAACCCTCACGAATTTCATGAGCCCCTTCCTAACTGAAATATACATGAACACTAGAGACAGAGGTTCAAATCCATCACCTGCTTAACTGTGTTTAATTATTCACAAGGAGTGTGCTGGGCTGGAATTCACTCACGTTTAACAAGAGCTGATGGGGTTTCAGTGAACTTTCCATTACACTCTGGACTCCAGCCAAAGGCTAGTGGTTCGTGTCTGGCAATGGACAGATCAGAGGAGCTAAATCAATTAAAAAGTCAACTTGAGATATAATGGTCCTTGGTGAAAAATCTTACCTGGGCTATACATCACCCCCAAAGTAAAATACACTCTACCCTTTCCACAGAGCTGCTTGAAAGCTCTGGAACACGTTCCCTTCTGCCTTTTGAAACAGCCTCCAAGTAGCTGAGAAAAGACACTACAGTCATGTGACTTAATGTGGGAGAAATATACACAAGGACCAAAAATACTAATAACCAAATCTGAGTGAGACAACCACACAGGGGTAAGCACACCCAGCACGCTCAGGTTCAGAAGCTGACCAGCTGCCCCAGCCCAACTGCAGGGCACAGGCTGAGCCTGCAGCAAGCGGGCAGGATGTGCTGCTGTGAGCCACGCACACGGTGTGACTGTATGTGATGTGCACAGTGAGCAGACAGGGCTGGACTCAATGCACAGCCTTTGCAGACATGCTCCCTGCATGCCCAGTAGCTGCTGGGAGCCCAGAAACTTGGTGGAGCACCCCCAGATGTAGCCAAGCCATGGGCTCCTGCCAGGAGCTGCACCCTCAGCAGCAGTGCTGGGGCAGGCAGGGGCTGGATACAGATCAAACCTGCAAAACCCTGCTCTACACACTGCTTTGAAATTTGTCCTGCACTGAGCTACAGACCTGCTCAGAGTCAGTTTGCATTTACTGACATCAGGGAAAACACAACAACATTAGAACTATTAAATTTATGCCACATCTACTACAGCAGTGCTAAAAAGAGACAGCCTCTCATCTTGAGTCCACCAGCGTCCCATTTCCTTGAATAACGCAGAACACAATTTTTTTGGTCACCACTTGTGAGCCTTGTAACCTTCCAGACCTCTCAGCAATCTGTAACACAGGTTTTTGTAGGATAGATGGAATTGCATTTACCAGATCCCAAGATGGAGAAAAAGCACAGGATAGCTCCTCCCTGGCTGAAGGCTGTTCTGTTTTCCTTGATGTCTTCATCCTTGTCAATACACACATGAATACAGCAATGCAGAAAGGTGAGGTGAGCTGCTCCTACAGAGTTGCTTTGTAGAAAAAGTTCAAATTATCAGCAGCCTAATTCAGACACACTGAGGTGATCCCAGCTACTGGCACAGGATTAGTACATTTTGCTCACTGTATTCCCCAACCACGTACTGGCAGAACACATTTAGTACACATTCAGTGTTTGAATTCATGAGACAGTGGTGTAGTAGAAGCAAGGTAGCTCATTTTACGTATGTGGTGATGAGAGAGAGAAACAGGTAAAGCAATATTATGAGATAAGGAGGGGGACGGTGCCATCAGTGAAAAGATACAGTCTATATTACCTTTGTTGTAAAGTTAAATTTGATTTTTAGATATTCTTTTTCCACACGAGCTCAGTAGAAAGAAATTAAATTTCAGAGGATACCATCCCTATACAGCTCCTGCAGCAATTACATAACTAAAAGACAGCATCTATTAGATTAAGGTACGTGCCACTTAAATTAACAATGAGCCAATATGCATAAGAAACGTTCAATATGAGCTCTGAACCCTGTGATCATGTCCTCGGTGGATTAGCAGAGAATGGAGTAACATAATGTGCTTTCAAAGATGCTGGGAGAAGAAGAAAAGCAGCGGACACCAGCAGAGACAGCCCAGGTGTCTGAGCTTAATCCTGGGCAGCCTGGGTGTCAGGGTGCCCGTCACGGGGCTGCATCAGGGAGCAAGCTGCCTTGTTAAAATGCTGCATTGAAAACGAGCTGCAGGGCCTGCTTGGAATACTGGTCACCACTAGAAAAATCTTACTAAAGGATCTGATCTCTCTATCACTCGTGCCACTTGCTCTGTGAACTGGCAGTGACCAGCCAGCCCTGGCAGGGATGTTGTATGACCTGAGCTGGAAAGACAGGAAGGACCATCCAGCTGCAGGTGAGTCTGACACTGCCATCACAACTCAGGTGTTTGGGGAGGGCACACAGCCTGATATCCTGCTGGCTCTGCCAAATCTGCCAGCTGCTCTTTGCAGTGCTGGGGCAGACAGAGAGACTTGTACACAGGAGGGGAAGGAAAATCCTGTGAGGCTGGTGATAGCAGTTAAATCTCTTCTGTGACTGGAGAGTGCTGTTCAGGAAATTTACAACTAATTGAGACCAGAGGTTCTTGCAGACTTGTCTGGATCATGTATTGCCTTTGAAATCTGGAAACAATACCTGTCCATGGCCTGAATAACATGCTTCAGAGCTGCTACACAAGTTCTTTTATCTATGCAATAGCTTCCTTAGGCAGGGAAAGGAAGCCAGTTCCAATCTGAACTCCCTTGTTTTGGTGCAGAAAAATTACTGCAGTTATTGCAAGGCTTCCCTGTGTGAACCAAAAAGATTAGGGACTTCATATTTCATAGAAGAGATGAACAAAACAAAGATAGAGGTACCTCTATTGCAAATAGATACAGAAGATAGGGTAGAAAGTGTAAACATTCTCACATATCAAGTACTGGAGCAAATATGTAATAATAAAACAAAAGCCTCTCTTAGAATCTCATCTTTAATTTCCCTCTGGAATATCCTCCTGAAGGGGTTTGATGGAAACCTGAACTGGGAGCATGACATTTATATACCTTATTTCTCACTACACTGAAAAAGAACACTTGCACAGCTGGTATAAAGGGGGCCTAACATATTAAGATTTTAAGAAAGGAATAAAAAAATCAAAATTACTTCAGCCAATTTAAGAAAAGAAAAATATAAGAGACCTTCATGTTTTAACATATAAAACCAACTTTGCATTTAGAAAGAACCTGCCCCCGTGGCCAGCTGCTCTGGGATGTTTTACCCCTTCTCAAGCCACCAGCTGGTACCAGCCATCTCAAGACAGAATATCAGAGGAGACTCACCAGTGATTCAGCCTATTTTGGCAACACCTTTAATCATAAACTGGAACAGACCTAACAACTGTGGACAAGGGACCAAATAAGAACAGGACACATGACCCAACTGAGGCCCCTGCTATCACATCCCCGTGTGTACCAGCTCAGCTGGCCACGCACTGTTCTGAAACCCAGCAACACCAGATACAGCACATCTGTCCTCTGTAGGATGGATGTCAGCAAGGACTGGGGTCCTCCCTAACGGCATCACAGCCCATTTCTGCTGGAGGACTGGGACTGTTTTGGGGCACAAGGACACAGCTGAAAAATCCTCGTTTCTTCCAGCAGAGGGTAGTGGGACACACAAGCCAGCGAGCCAATGTTTAAGATTATATTACAAGCAGGAGGCAGATGCAGTTTCAAACAAAACCAAGGGTGCAAGAACAGAACACCACTGCCCAGCCCAGTGGAAATGTTACAAAACTGAACACATCCCTCCATTTGCATTCATCAAATGAACAAACAGATCAAACTCAGCTTGTTCTCATTATCTCCACCCTTCTCCAGAAACAACATCATCTTCATTCCCCTTTCTAACTTTGGGAAGGGACACCCCCAGGCAGCAGCAGGGTCAGAACAGCCTTTTTGTGAACATCTGTACTACAGCTCTGTTTTGGAACTAGTCTCCTTTCCTTGAGTCTCCCAGACTTTCAGGCTCTGTTTCCTTTTCTCTCCCTCCCCTTGTCCTGTTGCTAAATGAAATGACAGAGCAGTAACATACACATTCTCTTGCAGCAGAGGAACACCTTGCAATTGCTGCTTTAATTTGCCATGCAAAGGCCTTCTCAGGGGCCCCCTTGGCTCTGGAAGCCCACGGGCAGGTCTGCAGACAGATGTCCCACGCTCAGAGGCAAAGGTGACACACGCAGGAGCCTCATGGCTGTTCCCATTCACTCTCTAAACAAACACCAAGAAGGTCACTCAGGGAGAAGCACAGTCACAGTCTTCTCAAACTAAACGACTGTTACCCCTTGGCTTAGATTAAGCATTTCCAATTGTATCAGCACAAACCAAGTCCCAAGACTCCCCTGCCTGCACATCAACAACTGCAACATCTCTGCTCTCATCTAACAGGATTAGGGCAGGCTGCTGGAGACAGCTTCTCCTACAGGGAAAATCTTATTACAGAACCTATCAAAAACCAAAATGCTTTTGGGGAGCAATAAAAACCTAAACCAACCCACAGCAACTGTCACATTAACAGCAATTTTTTTTTATTTAAATGATGAAACATAGCATTACCACCTTAGGTCTGAGTGTTTCTGTCAGCTTGGACAAAACACAAAGCCAATCTTTCAATATTTGTGCTAGTGCACAGGTATTCAATTCAGGTTGACAGAAAACAAAATTACTTTGCTTAGAAAACATCCTAAGAGACGATAGCATCTTAATTACAGAGACAGGGAAATGGGATTCAGCCTGGTATATAGATTTGCTTCTTGCCAATTCTGCTCTGAAGTGCACAAGGCAAAGATGTCCCCAGCAGCCAGGAAGGCAGGGGGGAGTTTCACTAATTTCCTTGTGTATTATTTACTATATGCCCAAACCCAGAACCTTTAAAAGCAGAAGAGTAGCTTGTGCACACACTGCAGTAGGCACAGGGCAGTTGGTTTCTCTACTAATACTTCATTGTTCACTGAAAGCCTATGGGTTTTGTAATTTTGGGGCATGGGGTTTTTTGGAAGAACTATGAAGTAACCGGCAAATGTACAAATATGCACTGGGCCTGATGAACTGAAAATCTTCTGACTCTGTGGCCACAGTTCAGGAACATAATCCAATTACAATTACCTGAGGTGCATTAACAAAGCTTAATACTCTGAAGTCAAAATGGGACAATTAGCAGCTCCTGTGCCAAAATAGAAGACTATGGAAATGACATATGTGTCCCCATCTGCTAACGATATGCAACAGGCAAACCAACTCAGGAAAGGAAAAGAAAAATTAAAAAAGAAACAGTTTCTTGATGAAACTTGTTCCCATTTCCAAGAATCAAAGTGAATATTCAGTTTAAACATTATACTTTCCAGATTCCCAGCTGGGACCAGAATGAGGATCATCAAGCATCTGATGATTTAACTGTTGAGAAATTTCCAGGCCAAATTTTCAAGCAAGTGGTTTGGATACAGATCTGAACTGGGGGATGTTTTGTCTGTGGAGTTCTTCCTTGCTTCCAGTGGCAATAGCTAGCATTAGTATGTGTACTTTCTAAATACCCAGTTGCTCCTGAACACTGTTGGGAGTTTCTAATTCATGCTTTTCCCCCTTGATTTAATTTAAAGAGTAGGGACCATCATTCTGCTTTTCAGGAAAAAAAAAGAACATATACTTCTTGTTGAACAGCTGTAACAGTGTAATGAAAATAATTTACTATTCAGTTTTTCTGAATGAAACCCTTACCCCTCCTGCCCTTTCTACCTTTCCTGAAAATCTTATGCCACAAGCAAACTAGTTTTGGCCTACACTAGAAACCTTCCTAACCTCGGAGATATCTTACTTTCCTTTACATTCCTCTTCAACAGCAGGTGAGTCTACCAGAATGGTTTGGGGAAGTGTAGAGCTGCACGTCACAGAAGAGCCCCAGAGAAATAAGCAAAGCTTGCAGAGTTAAAACCGAGCCCTCACCTCCTGTGACTGGGGAGAGAAAATAAAAAAACCAAATCAGAGTAATCAGAAAATCCAAGCACGGAGTTAAAATTCATATTCTGAAGAAAACTTTGAAGAAAACTTTTAATTTCTCACAATGTAGGACAATGCACCTGATTCCCAAGGGCAGTAACAAAGTAAAAATGAACAGTGTTCTGGAAGTTAAATGCCTGAAGTACCCTTTGGTGAACATGAAAAGCAATTTCTTTTGCAAAGCCAAGAGAGTCCCTTTTTCATGTCTTAATTCCAGGCTGCATATTTGAATTCTCTAAATGATATTTTTCTCACTTACCCACTGACTAAGAAAAGGCTCTTGTTTGTTTACCTGAAGAAGCACAGTCAAGACACTAGAGTGACCTGTTTGAGGGCTATTTTTTTCAACAGTCTGCTTACTCATTCCATAACTCAGCAATTTTTTTCCTCTGGAAACACCTCACCTGTAACATTAACTTCCCTCCCTCAGCAGCTTTGGGAAGTTTTCATTTTAAAACAAAAGATACATCAATAAAAATTACTGGAAAGTATTACAGCCAGCAACAAGAGAAGTTACCAATGAGAGACAGACACAGGTCTACAGGAAGAATGGCTGAAATCAGTGATAATCAGCAACAGACTGATAAACAGGAGACTGACACTGCTGCAGGTTGGGCATGGGGAATGCAGATGAGGAGTGGGGCCCATCCTCTTCCTCATCTCTATCACAGCAGCCTTCCCAAAGCTTCTCATGTGTGATACCAATTTTCTGACATGCTTCCAGGCCTGTGTCCACAGAGAGGAAAAGTGCCTTTGACATTGTTTATTCCTCGGGCATGAGTGACACACTCATTTTCTCAACTCTTCAGCATTTGCTGTTCAACATTAAGCATAGGTATCAGCAGGTGTTACTTTTTTTACAATTACTCAAGTCATTGACAAGTTAAGAAATCTGTTTGCTTTGATTTTTTGTAATTAAACAGAAGATTGTTTGGAGCCTGCCTTTTCCCTCAAAATGGAGCACTGCCCATACAGGCAGTTTGACTGTATTTACTTTTTGAAGTATTGTGTTTTCTCTACTCCTTCCCTACGACAGCTCAAGGCAAACCACAGTCCCTGGGATATCTGCAGACTGAGGTTTGAATGCATCCCTTCCTGCCATGAACAAAAGCTATCAGCTTTGCTTAACTAATAAATATTTAAGACTTGTTAGTATTTCTGAATTGCAAAACTTCATGCTTGCAAAGGCTATAAAGAACACAGCCCTCCTTCAAAAGATTTACTAAAATGAAAATAAAAGCTCCGTGTCAGTTGTCTTAAGTGTGCAAGATGAGAAAATGCATTTGCCTTGTGTCTTTAGTGACTGATACACAGCAGCTCCTTTTGTATTCCTTGCTTCTCTTGAATTCCCATAACCACAGCTTAATTTTTCCAGGAACTTTTTGTTAAAGTTGGGAAAAAAAAGGGCTAGAGATAATGATATGGTTATGTTAAAAGATACAGGAAACACAGCCAGCAAGAAAACGCAAGTATCCTCATTCTGAACAGCAAGAGATGCCAAGACAGCAGAACCCTTCCTTGACCTGGGAATGTTTTCAATGACTCACAATTGGTGCCAGCAAGACAAGGAAGGGGTTAAAGTGAATTCAGAACACCTTAGTGGACGTAGAAAGAGCAGAGTGTGTGCAGAGCTCCCACTGGAGCCTCTGGAACAGCCCTCCCCACCGCTGAGGGGCCGCTCGGCATCTGTGCAGTTAAACCACTTCAGCAAAGCTGTGCCTTCCTAAAAGTCAATCTGGGTGTGCACTTCTGGCACAAGGGCTGCCTGGGCAGGGTGGAGAGGAGCAGCCAAGGAGAAACACATTCCCTTTCTACCAGGATTTTGTTTCCTACGTGTTTGACTCGATTCCCAATGCCCGCCCTCACAAACACACGGGCGGTGAATTGTTTAAATTACGTATCATCTTGTGTTGCTCATTTACAACAGCACAACCAGCAACAAAGAACCTAAAGTGCTCAGCTCTCTTCAAACAGGAAGAAAGCTCGTGGTGACAGGCTAGAGAATACATAGCTTGTTTTTCCACCACCCCATGATGCACACACACACCACACAGAGTTTGGGAAACTCCAGCAAAACTCTGCACACAGGCTCACAGTTGTCTGCAAGAGAGTTAAACCTTCAGCTGCCCCTCCCCGAGTTAGGAGTACAAAGCACAAAAAGCAGAACCTCTCTGGAACATCTCTCTTGCTAATTGGTGTAATTTCCCATCTGTCTTCAACTTGGATGACTTTGCCAGATCCACGGGGGACGATTTACAGCATTCGTTTTGGATTAAGGGTTCCTCAAGTGTGACTGAGGAGCCAGAGCCAACGACCTGCAGCTGCCTCACAGAGCCATGTCAGACAGGATTGTGCCAGTCCCTGCGGGTCCTACGTGGGTCAGAGTCCAGCAGTTACCACCTGATCTCACATTTTAGGAACCAATGACTCTGTCAGGTTGATTTGCAGACTGATAAAAATGGTGAAAGATTTGTTGGATAACCTCCATTAGAAAGTACATGGGTTGCTCAGGCTTTATTTTTTTTCAGCTAGTAAAGTTGTTGGCTGAACAATCCAAATAATATTTTTTTTCTGCTAGTGAAATCTATTGTTTGTAATTTGCTTTTGTGTTGAAAACTACTTCTGACACCACACCTTGCTCTGTGTGCAAACAATATTACAGTCAGTTGTGTTTGGTTTGACACGTGGTTAACTGCAGTGGGACTCCACAGACATTTACAAACTGGCAAAATTAAGAACTGCACCCCCTGGACTGAAAAAGGTTTTCAGAAAAAACACATTTATTTGCTTATTATTTATCTGGCAACTTCTAGTTTTGGAAATTTCTGGATTTTTCAGTAGGCACAAACTGGTTTTTTTAGTGAATAGGAAAGGCATGTTTTACATTTGTCTTTCATGACAACACTTTCTATAAATTCAGTGAAAGCCAGCCCTATAAAACTGTTATTTTACCTTCCTCTCAATTTTCAGTTTCCCTACAGTCACATTTTAGCCCATCAGCTGGTGCTGAGTTGTCTCCAGTGCTCTATGAACTTTCCTGAACCACACTGCTCACAAGTGGAGGCCAGGCTGTGAGAGTCACCTTGAAATGTTTTGCTCCTGAAGCATCCTGTCCCTGCAGAGTGGATACACCCTCACACGTGGATGCTGCCAGCCGGTACTGGGTAATTAACTGCAGTCTGGTAGAAAATTTATATTAGCGTAGCCAAGCCTAGTATCGATCTACCAGGTCATGCAAATCTGCAATGCAGATGCAGAAGCTTATTTAGTCAGCTCACTCAAGTATTTTAATTTCAATAACTGAAGCAACTCTACCAGTTCACTTCCCAGCACCTTCCACACTGTGGAAGATTCTGCATAAGTGACCTTAATTCTTGGCCACTGGGTGGTCTGTGTGTTGAAACTGGTATTTGAAACTGTGACAGTGGTCATGCCTGCAGTGTGTGCAGACTACTGAGATTCACACACAACAACTAAATAAGCATAAAGAAACACAGTGGTGGGGGTATTCTAATCATTAGGTGCTCTCTCATGTCCCACCATTACAGCTGTGTAAGGAAAGTGGTTCAAGGAAAGACACATCAGCTTCCAGACATTCCCAGTTATGCTCTGTCTTAATGTGGCTGAGAACTCCAGCTCTTCAAACCTTTGGCAAACACCAGCTGCAGCTCCACTGTGTCAGGCTCCAGGTCCATTCCCTATTTACATTTAAGCCAATTACAATGTGGACTTTGCAGTTCATTGATAATATAGAAGAGATTAATAGATCAACCCTTCTACCTAAGCACACAGGAAGACAGTTTTTCCTGTATGTGAGTGCATCCCTTCCTTCTGATCAAAGACCTGGCAGGAACAGGACTGTAGTACCAAGTACAGGAATCAAGCACAGCTGGAATTGAGCACCAGCTGAAGCCAGCCTTGACTCTGGTCAAAAGGACACACAGAAGTCTCAAATCTTTGCCTTCTAGAGAAGACGCTCAGCAACACTGTCACCAACACCTTGCTGTACCAGATGGCCCTTTCCACAGAGCACCATGAGAAAGGAAAGCAGGACTTCTACAGCTCTTGCTACAATATCCAATTACACCAAGGAGTGAACTAGTTAAATCACTGCTTCATGCCAGCTGATAAATTCTGTTCCCACACCAAGAGAGCATTTTGAAAAAGGTTTGATCAGAGCTGCCTGGGGGCCTGGTAAGATGCAGGAAACTTATGTGACCCACTTATATTGCTGATCAGAAGCCTTTTCCTACCAGGTGGGACAGTGCATGAGAACAGCCAGTGAAATTTCAGGGGAAAGCTTTCCACAGAAATATTCTGCACTTCATTGTCTCCAACTTTCATTACCATCATCATGTAGCATCCCAGCTCTTCTGGGCTTTTGACTACCAAGAATACTAAAGCTTCCTCATGCAATTCCTCTAACTTTTGCTTTGAACTTGTTTCCTTCAATGGAGCTTTTTTGCAACGCTGAAAGACTTTGCATACTAATAATGTGGCAGGAATACTCCCTGTGCATGAAGAATTTACATACTCTGCAGCAAGAATCTTTTATAATTGTTCATTTTTGACCAGAAAGAAGGCTCGGAAAGAAGCCCCTGATGGCACATAAGTGGCAGTGATGGCAAAGTAGGAGTAAAATGCTGCTGCCATGAAAGAGAAAAATAATGTGTTTGGATCATGAATAGATGCTTGGAACATATGTCAAGGCCAGATCAAAACAGTCAATTGTTGCTGTTATCTACTTAATCTTCTGTTGTGTGGAAAGGGGAGTTAGGAAATTCTTTTCAGCCAACGCGACTGTCTAAGCCAATGCCCAAGGCAAACAGTGCTCTAAACAATAAGGCATTTTGTTTAACTCGGCAATAAATGATATATTTGCAAAGACAGCTGTTTGGTTACAGTCTCCTCCTTCAGTTTCCAGTCAGTGTTCCATATTTACATAAAATGTGTAATTGTACGTAATCCCCCCCCTCAAGTCTGTTCCTTGAAAGAGCAGGCATAGGGCTGGAAATGAGGACTGAGAAGTTTAACTCTTGAAACAAAAAGTTAGGCCACTTCCTTGAGAGCTGCCACATGGTGTCTATTTGTAAAAGTGGTATTTGTGCATTTTTATTTCACAGGATTATCAACCACAGAACAGTTTCATTGAAGAAGGATGTCTAGCAGAAGAAAGAATTGACAGGAGCATCTCCTGTAACTGGGAACCAGGAATAACCACAAGTCAGGGCTGCAATCTTTAACCTCTGCTTTCAGGGGAACCCAACCTTGGCAAACTGCAGCCAGCATCCGACTGGCCCATGAAATGGTCCCTGACCTTTCAACAGCTATATCCCTCATACAGTAGATTAACATTATTGTTTGCCCTACCTATTGATTGTGAAAAGCTAATAAACACAACTTTGGCTGAAAAAAGTACATGCCAATCTGTGCCTTTATGCTGAAGATACCAGTAAAATGAGTCAAATCCAAAACCAGAAATCCTAATTTAAAGGGACATTATGCTGAAGGTACACTTACCTTCCTCTAAATATAATGAAGTTCTATCATCTGTCTCTGGCACACAGACCATTTGGAACATAATAATCATAGGTTACAGTACAGACTGTAGAAAGACAGGAATATATTAGTTCAAGTTTTAAAATGTTAAATAACCATAAAAATGCAGGGTTCTGGGAGCTCACAACTCTTTGCCAAGCAGAGTGTTATCCATTCTTGCACTCACACCAAACTCTGCTAAACTTTCTATTCCAAGACCACTAGAGTCCCTTGAATGAATATGAATAAACACAGCTGTTTGCAGATATGGGAGCAGACAGGCTAAACCCCTCCACCATAAGCATTCCCACCCATGACCAGGTTTCTGCTTGATGACACAGAACACCAGGGATGCTCACCCAGTCCCCATGAAAACTCTGAGGATACAGAAGTTTTGAATCTAACATCCTCATTTTCCCCCTACAGTCAATGCAAGGCACAATCTCCTGCAGTTGTTGTGTTCAACTGGATAAGTACAAATCTTTAACTTGATTTGGGTCTTCTACTATTTCCTTTTAGAAGATAACTTGCATATGGACACGCTAAGGCTAAAATAAATACATCCTAATGTAACCACAGACCATTCATGGACTGGATCTACAGCATGAAAACTTGGGCATCTGAGCATGAATATAAACTCCTGCTACTGAAATTGCAGATTCTTGAAATGTTAAAGGAGAAAAGCAACATGGGCCCCAGTACAGCTCTTATGCCAGGTGCATCTTGCTTCCTCTTCCCTTATCCTTCCCCAGGCTCATGGCCCATTCATTGACACAAGTGTGTTTTCCCAGTTTGGTTTCCTGGGAGTCTCTACTGGCTGCACATCAAGCCAAATGTTCACTTTGCTATCAACACAGCCAGGGGGCTTCGAGATGCTCGCCAGCCCTTGTGCAACTAGTGTTTCTGTTTTACAACATGTCATGCTTGGTGATACTGAAAGGAAAAGCCAATAAAGGGAAAAATTAATCTTGTGATTAAACACAACGCTTTGGATTGCTGGCTGCTGACACTGGCACCAAGCCACCTTCTCCGAGGACAGAAAAGAACCTGTCTGCTGTCTTCACCAACAAAAGGATTTTTACAAAATAAGGGTCTCTTGCTATGAATGATGAAAACAAGTAGCTTGGCAAAGGGACCTGGCCAATCATCAATTACAGCTTTGTTCTATCCCAGCTTAAAGCTGATATTGTCCGGTTCCAGACTGAGATGATCCTGCTCTTACAGAATTTCTGCATGCCATGGAAGTTACAGCTAAATTCACAAAATACAGAATTTATAGCCTATTTGTAAGAGAATAAGGTATTTGCATATATGTCAATGCAGTGTACAGTTTGGAAATCTGAATCCTCAGGGCTTGCTAAGCACCTGCTCCCTCAAAAGCAGGCTTGTGCCATTGAAAGATTTGTGCTGGCCCCTTGGAAAGGGATTAATTCCTTTTCAACTATGAAAATTTGCATAGGGTACTGTGTTAGTTATGCCAAAGTCCCTCTGATACTTGCATAAACTGTAGTTTTTGTGATCAGTTATACAGTGTTCATTTTTATTCTGGCAAATGCTGAAGTTTAATTTAAACACTGTTTAGAAGGTCTCTCAGGGAAATTCAGATATGCAAATACACTTAGTGAAAACAAGAAAGCTCCTAAGCAGAGTCAAACCAGAACACACTTCTGAATGGCTTCTCACTATCCCTGTGCTAGAAGAGTATGACAGAAACTCCACAGTATAAACAGCAGGGTCTGCTCTCACTAATCTGTAAATGGAATCCCTCCTCTTCCCATTTTCACACATCCTTCAGTTAACCATGAAATCTCATCACTTTCTACATGAAGCATTTTCTTCAAATTGAACAGCACAAGTACTGGACAGTCCTTCCTGGCCCAAAAAGCTAATCCAAGGAGGGGCAATGAAGTTGGTGGGGGGTCAAGAGCACAAGTCCTGTCAGGAGCAGCTGAGGGAGTTTGAGTTGTTTAGCCTGGAGAAAGGGAGGCTTCCCTTTGGAAGAGGAAATGCCCTCAAGTTGCACCAGGGAATGTTTAGATTGGGTATTAGAAAAAATTTCTTCACTGAAAGGGCTGTCAAGCATTAGAACAGGCTCCCAGGACAGTGGCTGCATCAGCCTCCATGGACGTATGTGGAAGTGCAGTGATGTGGCACTTGGGGACAGGGTTTAGTAGTGACTTGGCAGTGCTGGGTTAACAGTTTGACTCAGTGATCTGAAAGACCTTTTCCAAGCTAAATGATTCCATGATTCTATGTTTCCACGTCAAATCATGTGAACAACCAATGTAAGTACCATCACCACCAAAACCATGAACACCACCTTCACACAAAACCATTTTAAATATGATGAAATCCAAACCTTAAGACTCTGATACCTCTCATTTCTTATTTCAGTATGGCTGCTGATGTTACAGTGCACCCACGAGTTTTGGCAGCACTGAGGCTTCTCAGTGGATCAGAGTGATGAATGTGACTTCTTACAAAACAGCTTTCTAAAAATCAGTTCCATCCAGCAGCTGTACACGGCTGTCTCCCAACAAATATGATGACCTAGTTGCTACCCGATAATAAATGGCAAAGATATCACTGCTTCCCCAAGCAAATGTTCTATGAAAACCTCTCCCTTTTTTTATCTTCAGCTATTTCCTAAACTGCATCAAAGGGGACACTGGGAAGTCTTACTGAGAGGGTTATGAAGACATAAATAAATTGATCAGAAGAAACCTTTGACCAAACCTTTGATGATGAACAGCAAAATATCAGTTTCTGGAATCAATGGCCCAGGCTTCAAATGGCTGTGGCAGACAAAAATAGTTCTGAGACATAAATCCCATAATCTGACACAGACTACAACGTGCCTGTTTGTGTGCTTCCCCTGCTGAAGTAACCGTAAGAAGCTTTTCTTCAGCTCACCAGGCAGGAAAAATCATGTGTTGATAGAAAAGTTGTGCTACCTAATGCTATGAATCTCTAAAGGTGATGAATAGCCCGAATGTTGATGCAGCTGGTGAGAAGATGCTGTCAGATCATTAAGCACAGCCCGGTGATTTGTCAGTGTTCAAAGACGCAGAATTTTCTATCTTCGACTTCCTCCCTCAGGCTCCTTGCACATGCACCCGTCCTCCAAAGCCATCTTTCATTACAGCCTCAAAACCATATTTTATCTCCTCTTTTCCCTATTCACCTTACAAATCCGACAGGTTTCCAGGGATGACTTTCAGCTCAATGTCTCCTTTCTCAGAGAGGCTGGCTCTGTGCACTGACCTTCATTAGCAAGTTTAGGCTAACACAGTGGGCTGTGATTATCCTGTTCACTGTTCTAAGGAAATTCTTTGCTGCTGCAGTAGCTGAATGCATTTGGGCAATTTTTTCCCCTCTCTTGTGGCTACAGACAATAAATACTGCTTATGTACGCTTTTTACAGAGCAGCAGATTGGTGTTAGATTAATTCTAAAACCCATTTTATCAGATTAGTTTGATTAGCTTGGATTTCAGATCTGTTCTGCAAGACATACTAAAAATCACTCTCCAGCTTAAGTTTTGGGAGAAAAAGCAGTGAATTCGCACATGTATCATCACAGAAACAAGGCTCCTACTAAAAAATAAACCCAGAAGTGAGAGGCACTAAGGCCATGACAAATGGCAATAGTAAAAGCACAGATAAGCATCAGGAAAGCACTCCCAGTAACACTCTACCATGACCAACGTGCCTACGACTTTGTTGAGTAGCACTGCAAGATCATACTAATTTTTTTACTTATGTAAGCAATTCTACTTGGGCCAGAATGACTGCACATGAGCAACCTGCCAGGAATGTTTTCAGCTAGAGTTCATGGTCTAATCCCACAGACACAGGTAAGAAGGTAATTGGAGCATTCTTCATGTTGCTTACAGGCTGGATGCTCTCCTGACTTAACTGAAACATCTCACTGGAGACAAAAGGAATAGAGACAAATACAGTGTGAGAAAAGGATCTTCAAAAACAATACAGACAAAGTATTTTTCATGCTTGTGTAACTAAGATAATTTCTACTGAAAAAATCCACCTTTCCTGCAATCTAATATTCTGTATATCGTGAACATAAACCTGGACAAGAAGACGTCAACTATGACACACAGAAAAGCAGATACCTTTACATTCTGAAAGCAAGCAAGCTTTTGACCTGCTAGGGGAGAGCTGGAGACACAGGAACTTCATTTTTTGGGTCTCAAGTGACTGCCTTCGTGTAACTCATCAGCACCTCTGCACTGCATTAATCCTACTTTGCAAATGCTCCACAACATGGACTGGCTGGGCTGCAGGACAGTCACAAAAACTCAAGTGGAAACTGCCTATGTTTGCTTGACACCCTATTTTCAGCCTACTTGTCATCTTGGTATTAACAATGCAATAACAGTTCTACTGTGGAACAAATTCCTTATAAATATGGATTTCCAAAACTGAAATGCCTAGGTAATAAAGACAGCAGAGAGACACAAACCCACAAGCAGGATCATGTTTAAGACTGGTTGCAAAATGTGACTAGACTGACAGCATACAATTCTTCTTAACATTTTTATAAATTTCAAGTATAAGAAATATGCATTTAAACAATACAGCAAAGGACAAAAGTGGCATTAGAAGACTCAAAGGGATGCAAGTCACAGCAATGTAAATGGAGTATTTTATTATTGCACCACATTTTCAGGCTGCATAAATAAGTCTACATACATTCTGTGGCTGTACTAAGCCACTGTGACAACTATGACTTTATTGTGGCAACAAAATGCCAAGAAAATCCCCTGAGCTTTAGCAATATTTTCTGACACCACAATCCTGCAGCCATCTCCACAAGCAATTAAATGAAAATACTGCACTGCCTCCTGCTACATTCCAGAGAGCTGTGTCAGGCAATTCAGCCTAAGAAAAACACTGATGATGTGACTGACAACTGCCAATCAGCTCTAACCCACTGCAGCTTCCTGAAGTGGCTCAGATAGGCTTGCAGGAGAACTACTACACTGTATTAGCCTCAAGATGAGAAAAATATCTTCCAGAAACAGGTTAGCCTTCCTTAAAAGGAAACCTGTATTCTTCAAGGGATAAAAAATTGCAGTTGTGGAAGATGCCAGGTTGCTGTGCACTTTCTCTGACAACCCTCCCTGCCACTCCACCAGACAGAGAAACTGGGCCATGCTGTGGTGAGTGTGGCAGCAGCCACAAGACTATCCCAAGGGGGAGATGCTCAGTTGAGTCCAGCCAGGCACTCAGTCTTGTTGCTATCAACTTCCAGCTTGGCTGGAGGAGTAGGGATGTTTGTAGCTGGCTGAGATATGCCAGTGCTGGCATGTAAAAAGCCCTGGGAGGGGAACAGAAAGGATGTAGATGTTTCCCAGTGAGTAAAGGAAAAAAAACCCAGTTAGAACTGACTGCCTTGGATTTAGGGTATAAAGGAACAGTAAGTGAAAACAGAGGGAGATACTGGATGTAGGAGAGCAGCAAGGCAAAAGCAGAGCAGAAAGGAACGCAAGAGTAGAAGAGGTGGCAGAAAGTGTTGCACAAAAACAGCGAGTCTGTTTTCCACAGTGCAACAGCAGTGACATTCTGGAGCCAGTGAAGGTATTTTTTGTTCCAGAAATGGCTTCAAGGGAGACAATTCTTACACCTTCATTTGCTCTAGTCTGATGCTGCTCAATCAGGCACAGTAAAAATCTCTGCCTCAGAAGGACTACTGACAACCAACTAAGCTTGGCCTTAGAATAAAACAGGGAGCTGAACATGGAAAGGCTTGGCATCACACAAAACAGGTCACTGAATGCTGCTAAGAAATCTAGTACATCCTCAAGCTTAAAGCTACCAAGGGCATTTCCACAGTAAATATACAGCATTTCAGTGATCAAGGTCAGAATTATGTAGCCTTTAGCTCTTAGAAGTTATTCATACAAAAAGATAACTAGTCGCAAATTTTGGCTTTTTTTTTTCTGGGGGGTTTTCTTGTCTAGTTTTAGCTCTTTGTCCACTATGAGCTGGGCTAAACTTAAATAGTTGGGAGCTCTCCTTTGTCATTCCTGAGCTGGAATACACAGAGGTGTAGCATCTCTGTGACAGCCTCTTCCTTGGTTGTTCAGACAATGCCCATGTCCACCAAAGGACATGCTGTGCACGAATCTGACACGCAAGAATTGATTTTAAGACATTATTCAGAATTATGTCTGTTTTCATCATGCTTTTCTACTACAAGCAAAATCATTTTCTGAAACTATTAAAGGACCTGGCATCAAATAAAGCAGAGCCTCAAATTCCTGCCTGAAGGGTCCATGTTGCAGCATTTGTAGACTCAATCAAAAGGCAAAGTTTGCTGATAGACAGCCAGACTTTTAAACTTCATTTGCTCAGGCTGTACCAGAAGCATCCAGCACTAATACAATTCTAGCAAACATAGCAATCATTTGTTCTGCTTGACAAAGGTCACCAGACATCAGCTTGAATCTCCCACTGAAGTCCCTTTACCAAATTCTGCTTTCAGTGGCAGAACCGAAGCTGGTTCACAATGAGCTGGGCCACATTTTTTATCATTAGCAGTCAGGAACATTATGCCTTTCTTTTACTCTGCAATTTTAAATTTGCAGGGTATAATCCTGAGAACTAGGATTAAGTTTAATATGCTCTGAATTCACATGATCTCATTACAGGATGAGATGATTCTAGACAGATCCTGCACAACTGCATGCTAAATGTACTCAGAGGCCCAGCATGTGACAACTCTGCACGTAACTCAGCAATTCTGCCTGGAAAGGAGGGTTTGTATAATTTTACTCAAAGAACCTTTTGATTTCAGTCTTAGTCTTTTGGCTAAGTGGCAAATTCTGAACGCTAAAGTAGCCTGCCATTTAACAGCAATTCCCCTTAAAGCTGTTAGATTTTATACTGAGGCACAAAAAAGGTAGAATCTTAAACTGGTCTCTTTTACTGTAGCAAGGTATCAATTTGCTCTTCCCTTGTAGTAGGATTTACAAGGTAACAGAGGGTTGATACCTTGTCTAATTCCGCAAGTGCAGAGGTATGTGCCTTGTGTGTCTAATTTATACACAGACATTTCCAACTTGCAAAAGGGAAAATGTGATTTAAGTACAAGATCATCTGCCAAATTCCTCAAACAATTACAGATGTTTCTTACATGTCTGACTTAAGAGGGCTGACTGCTGAAACCTAGTCTTATCCAAACCACTACAGATTCCTCTACAAGCCATTTGTCTTGAGTCAAAGGACAAGAGGAGATCTAGATTTATGGGTCACGACACAAACTTATAAATCTTTGCTCTTAGTTTACGATTTAGAAAACATTTAAATATGGACTTTGTCCATCGCAGTAGCTTTGGTCCTTTAATCATGTGTTCCAGTTTAATGGAGAAGAAGCAGTGCGCCTTCTCCCACAAAGCAGCACTTGTGTTTCCCTGCCTTAATGTGCACTTACTGGTTTTGTACAGTGCCAGTGTCCACAGCACAAAAGCAAATAACCAAACCTGCAGGATCCTGGAAATGCAGCTGCCACCTCCACAGTGGGAAACAGCAAAGATGAGGAACATTTTCCCCCAGTCTTAACACTGCCTGCAGGATTCCATGCACACCTCAAGGCATTGCTGGCACACCAGCCACAGCTTCTCCAGCCTCCTCGAGAGGTTGCCTGCGTGGCAGAACAGAACAGCTGCTTACAAGCCACCTGCCTGACATGCTGAGTCCATGCTGTGTGTCAGTGTCACTCAGCTGAGGATGGGGTTTGGTTTTTCAAACAGCTTGTCTTTATAGCTGTGAAGCCACCCCAGGACTGCTTAATGTTTGGTTTCTATTCTGGATCAAGCTGCCCTCAAATCACTGTTGCTTGACAATTCCAAGATAAAGAACCTGTCTTCAGTTTCACCTAATTTACCAAACTTCAACAATTTTGGGTGACTGCTCTGAACATATAATTTTCAATCTGTGGCAAATGAATTTTTCAGCTGTTTTTTTAAACAAGCAAAAGAAAACCATTTCTTGCCCAGTTAAATTCCGGTAACTCAATCTCTGTGATACTAATGGTGATGATGTTTTGGGCCTAAAATTTGGCAGGGTGTTGCCACTGACATTTCTTCAAAACTTTTAATCATATATTATCCCAATTTTTTAAATAGCTTTAGCTGGTTCAAAACACCCTTTTTTCAGTGAATGAGCTATTCAAAAATCCTAATCAGGGACCCATTTTACTAAGAGCTGTATAAACACAGCTGCTAGAAAGGCTCTGGTACAAACTGCAACATAATGGTTTGAATTCTGTTTGGGGAAGAGCCTCACAGTGGCAACTTAAACATGTCAAACATGCTTCTGTGACCCCAAAAAGAAATGTGATACGGTTTGATTAAAAATAAAGTGAAATGTAATACTCAAATGCAAAGAGTGGAAGGTGGAGCCAGAGCAGGATTTAAAATATGCGTGTTTGCACTTGAAGAGCAACACCCACGAGTGAGGGAGGAAGAAGAGGAGCTGAGGAGGAAAGGCAGCTCTGAGGAAGGAGAGATGAAAACAACCTGAGGCAAAATCAGAGTCAAGGAGGCCACCTGAGAGCTGCTCTGGCTATCAGAGCACTGCTGGCCCTGGCCATGGAAGCATCTGAGGAACCACTAATCCTTCCAGGATTTAGCAGTAACATGTGGAAGACTCTTCAAATTGTATTCTGCTTCAGTTGGGTCATTTTCCTTCCAAACTATTCACCGCTTTCAGGGTCCAGGAGAAATCCATTATGGAGCCAAAACCAGATGGGAAAATGTTTAAGAACAGGCAGACTGAGTGAGTGCAGGAGGCCCAACCACAGCTATTCGGAGATAAGGCGCGTGAGGCTGCAGGTGGAAAACAGTGAGGGGGCTGTTTCAGGTGGCTGTTCCACAGGCTCCTCTGGGTGCTGCAGGAAAAGATCAAATACTCGTTACACTTTCCAGTGGTTTCAGTGAGGGGGGTGGGGAATGGGAAGTTTGTTTGGGTTATTTGTTCAGTGCTGAAATAGCTCTCAGTTCCAGCTACAGACAGATATAATCCCTGCAATCATTTTATTGTGTCACAGAAACAATATATTTGAGATAGTCTGGCTGCGATTTATTCAGTAGATATAACAGCAGCAAGGAGTTTTCAAAAAGGGTTTGCAGTTGGATTGATGGACATGTAATCATTCTAGAAGGCAAGATGAATCACTCAAACTAGCGGGGTAAAGCAAAAATACACACTGAATTCCCCTTAGCCCAGGAAACAAAAGAATAAATTATCACATTCCACATGAACTGGAGAAAAAAAAAGGACCAGAAAATTTTTCAAGACAACTGACTTCAATGAGTATTTGAATTTCATATTCAAAGGATTTCTAGGAAAAAATCCTTTCAGAATGGATGTGAAATTTTTTATAACTCACTACACAGCTTACCTTCTTGCTGGATCTTGAATTCTCATTCCTAGGAGAGAAGAGGAACATATCAGTGTTGTATTGCCAGACTGAAGCTGGAGGGTGTTCTTAAAGAGAATTTGCAAAAAGATCTACTTACCTAACTCTCTGCCTCTCAGATGAGGAAGGTCCCTGCAATTTGAATTCTTTTGATCATCTCCAAAAAAAAAGGAAAAAAGAAGGCAGAGGGCTGCATGTCAGGTTGCAAATGCTGGAATTACCCAACTTGAACAATCAGTGTTGGCTGCTGCAGTTGAAATTGGCTATGGCAAAGCAAATCATGTTGCACAGCAGGTGACTTAAATCTCTTATCAGTCCCACCTGTACCATACAAAAAGAGGGCAGCATTCAATTCAATAACCAAGTTAGGTTGCTTGGGTATTTCTGCTTAATTAAACTACCAAATCTGTTGACTGGACAATTTTGAACAGAATAAATAGTTCCTTTCAAATATCCCACTGTAGACTATGGATTTTTTCTGCCCAAATGCTGCTTCCACTAAAATTTTCAGTCTTCTCTTGGACTTTCCCTGCTGGCAAGGCAACACATCACTGCCATTCTTCGGATCATTCTTGCTTGCTTGTTTATGGGAAGCGGTCTGGCCTTCCTAATAGCCTGCACCTGTGAGAGACTTGCCCAAGCAGCAAAATCACTCCCAGGGAAATACTTTTTAACCACACTCCTTAGTAACGGTCTCTGGGATGGACTGCCTGGATTGCGGATTTCAGCATGTTGACTCACAAAATCTTTCAGTGAAAGGGAGCTTTTAGTCTCCTTCTGAGGTTATGTCTTGCTGGGAATGATCTTGATGCTCATTTTCTTTATACAGAGATTGTGAATTTGGAGAGGGAGATCAGGATAGCCAAGGAGAACAGCAGAGGTCAAATCAAGGACAAGAGACAGGCCACTTGGTAGGATAACTATGGATCCCCGTATTTTCCTGCAGTATATGATTTATACATACTAAGAAACACGACACAAAAGCCACAAACTGTATATCCTGTTTAATTCTGGCAACACAAGTGAGCTACAAAGTCCAAGCCCATTCGCAGGAAGCCTATACCCTATGATTGACATATGTTTGTTCTTATGCAGCCTCTCCTTGTAATTTTACCCACAGACTCCAGTGTTTGAGTGCATGGCTCACTTTCTGAGCTCACTTTAGGAAGATACTTACAATCCTAACAGAGGATGTCTTACTTCTACCAGAAGAGTTACCCAGATTCCCTGACAGGACCATAGGACAAGTTCATTCCAGGTATAAACTGACTACAGAAGAGTTCAATGAATTTATTTTTCAGCTTTATGAAGAAACCACTGATGGATTTTTGATGCCTTATCACATCTCTTCCACTGCCATGTGGCTGGTATTATTTTGGACCTTTAAGTAAAGAAAACTTTCAACTACATTAATAGATATGAACCAAGAAATAATTTTTGGTGACCTTAGAGGACTGCTTACATGTCAATAAAATGTCTGTAATTACTGATAAATTCTTATCTGTGGCTGAATGCAATTAAGATTTCTGTTGATAATCCAAAGCCTTGGAGACTTCTTAACTTTGCACAATGTGTTTATTCCAGCTACTGACATAAATCAGTTTCCTTGAGCCTATAAGGAAATCCTTCTGGGATAGATGTTGAGCTGGTCAGAAGTGTTTGCTTCATAGTTCTGGAAGTTGAGGATTTCTGCCTTCCCCAGTGCAGTAAAATATAGATTTAAATTCAACTTTCTATACTTGCTGTGATGTGACAATGGACTTTGTCCTTTCTATATATTTTTCTCACTGGAAGTCTTTGAATGCCTCCTCAATCTCTGCTGAGATTAAGCTGCTATACTTTAACAGACACTACGAGCAAAATTTCAGCCAGTAGCTTAGATATGAGACTGCTTTGCTAACAGGATTTTTCAGGAGGATAATGAAGATGTTTGTTCCAGTCTCCACCAGTTAAAATGTACAAGTTAAACTTTCTCTTACCTTCTCTGACTCTCAGCCACTGACAGCACACCCAAAAGTATTAGGGGTGTACAGTCTGATTGTGTAAGTGGGAAAGATAAGACTGTGTGGCCCCAGTCAAGTGCCTTTCCACTTCCCTAAAAAGCACAGAATCTTGTTTGATTGATTCTTTAAAGAGCTGACCTAAGGAATTAGCTAAATGACTAAGTTATGTTACCTTCTGAAGTACAAGAATGAAATTACAGTTGTGACACAGACTGTGTCAAGTTTTGATTTTTCTTTCATTTAAATTCTCTTCCCAAATTATAACTAAAACTTGGTTTAGGTTGCACTGATTATTTTTTTTTCATAGTAGCATAATACAAAAACAAATGTAAATCATCTCAGAGTTCTTAGTATTATGTTAAGCTGAAACTTAAAAACATCTTTCTGATGTACACCTTTTGACTACCTTGTATTTTGATGTTAACATGGTTGCAGGCTAGTTCCCACCGTTCGGATTTATGCTTTTATGCTGAAAGACCTTGGTTCAAACCCACAAACTCTTCTGGGGTCACTGCATAAGTGTTTTTAGTTTTCAAAGAGAAAGATAAGTAAAAGATCGGGTTCAATGGTCTGTTCTCCTTAATTAATAACAGTAATAATATGAATCATTCTCCCTGTCCTGAGTCAAAGCTTCCCAGAATAATTTCAAACTTCCCCCTCCAGTCTTATTCTAATAGAAATCCCTAGTAAAGTAAAAGGAGGAAATTCAGTGCTTGTTTGCAAGAAGTATTCCCTCCCACACAGCAAGCATTTTTCCACCGTTGGAAAAACACTTCTTTAACTGCTTAAAAGGGGGGCGCTGCATTAAACAGATATTGCTGTACATGACCAGGCAGAGCCATGAATTCCCCTGCTTCCCGGAGGGGAGGGCAGCCCCCCAGTGGGACAGCAGAGCCCAACCCAGCAGGTGGAGAACCTCGTCTATTCACAGCTCAGGATCACCCCAGGAATCTGGTGACAGAAGTGCTGGAGCTGCCAGGTACTTGTGCAGGCCAATTCCCTGCCAAGTCTGTTCCACACAAGCACACACAGTCAATCTCCTGGGAAACCTCTTTCTGCTTTGGTTCTGACAGCATTTGAAACCCTTAATGGAGTATTTGACTCAGCCTTAACGTAATCAGACCAATCCAATGAAAATGCAGAAAATGGTTACCAGAAAATTATTCATTTCAGCATTTTCTCTGGCAAAAACAAAAGTAAGTTTTAGTAAGACTGAAGATGTCAGGGAAAAACATCCCCAAAGGATGAGAGAGAAACTGGAGTCACAAAGGCAAACACATGGTTGAGAATCAGAAAATCCTCCACTGGTTCCAGCTCCTAAATTAACAGTATATTCTGACGCACACTGGGAAAAGACAGCATTGAGACAATCTGGTTGTTCCCTTTATGAGATGAAAACAATCTCGTCTCCTTGCTCAACCTTTTACAGTAATCCCATGAGGAACTGCTCCAGCTGGGCACACACCGAGCCAGCACACCCCACCCAGCCAGGCTGCATGTAGAAGGTTTTCCCCACCTCTGAGCTCCCTTCTTCTGTGCCCGAAGGGTCAGTCCATAACCTCCCAGCTCTGCCAGGGACTCCAGTGGATTTGGAAGGCACATACAGCCAGACTTTCAAACCCACCTGACTTGTGGACAGGGGAGAAAGGTTAGATTTTTACAGTAGAAAAGAAATGTAAACTTTAATTGCTATATAGCTAGTGACTAGCACATGTGAGCAGGCATGATAAGGAAAATACCTATAGCAGCTCAAATTGGGTTTTAGAGAGAGAGGGCTTAATCCATTTCTAATTAAGTCAGATGAAGTAGTGAATTGACACTCCAGCTCAATGTATGTATGCAAAGACAGCTGAGAAGAGAAGCAGGGTAACTCCTCTCAGCACAACTCTGATGTCTTCTGCAATCTACAGCTAATCTACGGACAGCACTCACAGTGCCAAAACTCCACGTGGCCGCTTGGAACTGGAAAAGAAGCCAAAACCAGAGGACAGCCATCCAAAGGGAACACAAAAGCAGGTTCCAGCAGCTTTGCTTACGGGCTCTATTCACAGTGCTTAACCCCACACAATGCAGCCTGGCAGCGCTTGCCCGACCAAATTAGCAGCGTGTCCCTAATGAGCCTGACAGCTCAGTGGCTGCCATTAACCAAGCCGGCCACGAGACTTCACAGTCCCTTCCCCACCGTCTCTCCCGCTGACAAGATGTGTCCCTCTCACACACGGCCACTTCCCTACAGACAGAGGAGTGACCTCTTACAGAGGATTGGGATTTTGGCTCTTTATAATGGTATTTTCAGTTTTCAGAGAACTACAGCCTTAAGACAAACGGCAGGGAAGGGGAAAGTTCCCAAATCCTCCTCATTCTGCTGAAATTACATCTGTCCAAAGAATTGTGCTTCATAGAAAGGTACAAAAGGGGAATACCACAGCACTGGTCTGGACTCAGAGCTCAGCTGGCAGCTCTACAAGACTCCGTGGCAGCTATACCCCATCGTGCCCTTATTCAGGGATGGAACAGCACTGTCACTTGGGCTGATGTTTTTTGCAAGGACCTCCATCCCTGCACTCACTCCAGTTCCAATCTCCAACAGCAGATATTAAAAATAAGAGCCATCTTACAAGCACTCCCAAACAAAAAGGAAGTGACTGGTAGTTCTGGGCCCTCTTGACCTTGAATTTCTGGATGGACACATGATTCGAGATGGGCTCCATGCTGCTGAGCTTCAAATGTGAACTCTGAAGAGGTTTGAATAGAGCTGTTCAGTATATTTAATTACAAACGTTAGTCTCCTCATATATGATACAACATGGATTCAGAATTCTGTGGTCTGCTTCTATTCACCTCTTTTCTCACTAGTGTGTATTCCACACTAATGTGTGTTCAAGGGCTCTCACAGGCAAAATTTTCATAAAAACAGAACAATCAGCCTAAATGACACTTCAAGATCAATTCTTACAAACCTCCCTAAATGTGTACAGCACAAATGCAGCATGGGAAGCTTTTTTCTCTAAATTAGAATTCAGCTGGGTTGATCTCTAAAGCAGTTCAGATAGAGAGTATAACCCTGAGGTTTTTACTAGGCTTCATCCTAAAGTTGGTTCTTTCACTGAAAGATGAAGTGTCATGATACTGCACTGCAAATTCAAAAGCAGGATACAGGGAATAAGATATGCACTCCAAGTGCCTGCAAGAATCAAACATAAAAGATATGGTGCACATTGCTGCTTCCAGAGATATGAAAGATGATGATGATGATTCTTGCTCTATGTTAGACTAAAATCTGCCAATACCGGGTCAGCAGCCACAACACTGTAATGACACTTTACTCAGCCTCCACACTTGGGTAGAAAATTGCCACAGTAAGGAGACCCTCAGCTATCCCAAATTGCTGCCTCTTTAACCTGGGTTAGTTTACCTGCTTTCCAGCCTGTGGTTCTTTCCTGATTATCCAAGCACACACAGGAAGCAGGTGCACACTTTCGAGCAGGATGGGAATTGAAATAGCTCACTGAAATACACAGAGACTCCTGACCATCAGAACAGGACGTGCTCATCTGCCTCAAACATGGGCTTCAACATGGCAGAGCAAAAGTGCCCAGCTCTGAGGTCTTGGTGTTCCAAGAAACAAAGTTCACTGGTAAAAACTGCTCTTCCAAACCACGACTGTCTTTCATTCTCGAATCCCTGTTTCATCTCACTGACAAAGCAAACAGGAGTGAAGCAGCCTAGAGGATGTCATGTGTGGATAGCTAAGTAGTCTCAATGAGATATTTTACATTTTAAAAAGCAGTTATGTTCTTACATGTCTAAATGTTATGACTTCCATTAAAAAAATAAGTCACTCAACATTTCTATCTGTTAACACTACCAAAAATTTTAAAATTTTACATAGGATAATTTTTGTTAAATTCCCTTGAGCAGCAAGTTTCAAAATTAATCTGCAGTGCAATTTTGGGTGGACAAAATTCTGAAGAGTAGACATTTCCCAATTTGCCCCAACAAAACTGTGACAACAGCAGAGCATGCAACTTGTTTTGTCCAAATGATCCTTCTGTTAAACTCTTTTACACACTTATTGAAGGTGCTGTGAGAAAGCCTACACAGAAAAAAAAAAATAATCCCTGGATACGTAAATCCCAAGTAATACCAGAAATAAGGTCTCCTTCAAGGTAGAGCTCTTAAAAAAACCCCAACCAAACCCTCCAGTTTCACTCACACAGGAGCTTTCTGAAGAGGAAATATTACTAAAGAGTCTTAGTCCTTACAAACTGATTTGCAATTAACAAAGAACAATAAGAAACAACCAAACAAAAACGCAATCACAAAACCAAACATCTATAAAAATGCCCTCTAGCCACTTTTGAGCCACTTGCACTGCTGGCTCTCCAGAGGCAGGACTGCAAACTAAAGAAGTCCACATTGGTTTCAACTGGCTTTGAAGTCTTACCTGCTTTTCTGCGAAACAAAAAAGCAACTCTTTTTGCTTAAGCCAACTGAATAATAGTTTGTTTTCACACAGGCTCAGATAGCTTACAGTAATTACAATAATTATTTGAGGTTTATTTAGAAGTTAATTTCTCAGCCCTACTGCTTGGCAGGGGGGAAAGGAGGGAAGGCAAGAGAAACCTCCAAAACATAGATAATAATAGTAATAAAGAATCTTGGATTCAGATTTCTCTGAGATTGGCAGAAGTGTATGTGAGGCACTGACCTAATCTGAGTCTTGCTGGTTTAGTGACATTGCTCAGTCTTGTTTTCTTCATCTTGCAGAGAAGATGGTATGGGAGGAGATGCAGATTTTTATTTCAAATCTGCCACTGAAGACTTTAGACCAGACAGTAGTTCTGTGGGGTAGAAAGAGAGGATGCATCCCACATGACAGAACCCAACACCACACAAAATGAAAACTTACTTAGGAGAGAAAAATACAGACAGGAAAACGACTTGTTTAGCTTATCTGATTTGTTTCCAGAGCAACACTTGCTTTAATTCCTGTCCATTTTACTCATTATTCCAAAGTGTATCTCTGTGCTCAGTGTTGTCAATCAGAGTGTGCAAAAACAATACCCTCTCTGCAGTTAGAGCCAAATTTAGAGGTCTGCTGTCCAGTTCATAAAGTTTAGAGTTCCTATGAATAAGCTCAATTAAGCCTTGGAGAATATCCAGGCTTCAGGACATAATTTCCACACAGAGCCTTTGAAGCAAGATTTCAGCATCTTTCCTCCAAGAGACAAATGAATTCCAGTGACCTGGCACCATATTTTTTTCCCCTTTAGAGTGAGACAGCTTAAAATGGAACACCATTATTGAGCAGGACCCAGCTCTTCCACTAGGTATTTTGTGTATAATGTCCTGGAATTTATCCAGATCCAACATAAGAAAGCATCCAGAAATAAAACTACAAAAAGAGTATATGAGCAGTACCAGGCAAGAATGAATAGCACCTTATCCTTGTTTTTGTAGAATTCATCCCATGTACCACCAAACTGCTGGAAAACCTCTCCCTTCCCAAGCCCCCACTTCTCCCTGTCTCATCACAGGTTCCCATTCAAGGCCAGTGACTCAACACCTCAACAGGGAACACAGTCCAGGCTGAAATTTATACCCAACAGGATGGGAGAATGTTAAGCTCATTTCAAGGAGGAAGGAAGGAAAACCCATTAGCAGTCAGAAAGGAAGCACATTTCAATAAGGCTCTTTTGTCTTTAGAAAGGGAAAGCAAGCAGAGAAATGTTCCCCTGCTACATAGTTGTGCTTATATGGGCTTCTTGCTTGGAAAAACCTTTAATTTTGGCAAAAACTACACAAAAGACGAAAAATTACTAAACTGTTATAGCAACCCCCCCCCTCCTAAATAACAATAACACAGATCTGTTCTGGAAGAGATCTAAATATTTGCACCTTTCAAGTAAATAGGAGGAGTTAAAGACTGTAGGTGCCAGATAAACAATGTGCACTGACTCATTTTTCACCAGAGCAATGACGGCTCTGCAGGAGTGGCTGGGCAGAGACTGGGGACACAGTTTGGCCACTGGACCCTCTTTCGTTTTCTGTCTCAAGAACATAAACACCACCCCAGGGCATCCCAGAGGTTTCTCTGGCTGCCTGTGAGAGCCCATCAAGTTACAAGACCTCTTAGTCCTTCAGCTGACCACTCCGAAATGGGGAATTCAGCAGGGAGACAGAGCAATGAGGTGCTTCTGCAAAGGCTGTAAGGATAAACTTACACCCTTGATCGATGTAAGAGTAGAAACACTGATAACTCTTTGATGCGTTTTTCTTCTTCTACTACAGTGAGCAGATCCTGGAAATGGGCAACCTACACCACCGGGAGCTGGAAGTAATGCCAGGCAGGTTCCTCCCCAAAATGGCATCTCCCTGAGCAACATGGGCTGTGAGACCCTCCCTCCACTGGCACCAGGCAGAGGCCCCTTGCAGAACAGCAGTGCTGTGCCGATGTTCCTGCCTGCAGCACATGCCTGGGGAGCTTTCCCAGAGAAGCTGCAGCACCTCCTGCAGCTGTGCCCGTCCATCTGTTTCCTGCTTTTGACGAAAACCCTGCAACTTGGCTAGACTGGAACTGAGCCCTAACAGGGATTGTTTTATTTTCCCCCAACCCTCTCCATTGGAAATCAGATGCTTAAGCACAGCTATCTCTACACATCACAAGAGACAAAGCATTATGGGTTATCATATTAGCTCCCTTCCATCTGACAACTCCAAGAATAGGAACATTATGTACCTATCACTGCTTGTCCCCACTGAACAAAGCCACAATACTTTATGCTTTCATTCCCAAATTTAAGCCAAGAACAAATCCAAAGCAGCCCAGACTCAGGCAGTGCTACAGCACCCAATGGTGGGCTGCTCCAGCCCCAGTCCAGAGCACCTTTGCATTAACTGCAGAGACAGCTTGGCCACCGTTCCTGCCACCACACATAATGTGCTCTTCAGAAAAGGGCCAAACAATAGAAGATTTGTCAGATAATGTACTGGAGCAAAGTTGAATACTTAACATTTTGAGAAAATACAAGGGCCCGACGGGCCGAGCAGAGGCACACAGTGAACAAAACCTTTTCAGAGGCAGCCTGGAGCCTGCCCACATGTTACCAGCCACTGGCCTCCACGGCAAGCGTGAACTGAGGCTCGATTGTGTAATGCACATCAGAGGCTTTCACAAGAAGTCTGGCAAATTGAAAAGCTCTCTTAAGTTTTCAACAGTGGGGCTGTTGGCAGGAAGCACAGCTCATATGACCCCATACCCTCCTCAGGAAGAAAAGCAACAGCCTAAAAACGCAATGGAGAGTGGGGATCAGCAGTCCCCTGTTAGCAAACCAGATCCTAATAACATCTGCTGCCCCTTGGCTTTTCTGGAGTAGGTATCTCCTCTGCGTATTTCAACTCTCCATTTCAGCTGAATACTTTTTTGTCTGCAGAAGATGGTGTTAACTTATTTAGCCTTATTACAGTGATTATTTAGAATAAGAGTCCATTATTCTTCAATTATGCCCAAAACATACTATTGCTTGAGCTCAGAAAAGCAAATTGTCTTTCCAGGCCTGCTCTGAGTAGCTGGCTGTGGTGTGGGACTGCTGCCCAGGACCTGCAGATGATGAGCGGCCACATGGCCATCTGAGCAGACTCTCCCTCCCATGACTACCCCTTCTCCATGGAGACACACGGGGCTGGATCTCCTGGCTCCTCTACACCAGGAGCCAAGTGCTGGCAGACCCAGCCCTGCCATGAGCTGTCCTGGGGCACTCTCTGCAACATACTCCATGGTCCTTGCCTGACACTGTACAAAGACACCACTGCTGATTCAAGAGCACTCTGGACTGCAGTTGTAGGAATCAGGGAGAGTATTCTGGCCAAGCATCTTATCTGGCTTGTTCCAACACTCCTCTTCAGGCAACTGCCATTGGCTAAAGTCAAAGACAGGATATAGGGCTAGATGGACTCAGTACAGCTGAAGTCATAGTTGCAAGAAAAGCACTGTAAGATGAAATACACATCAACACAGATTAATTTCTTTTAGGCGTCATACTGGGAATAATTTGGCCTGCAGAACTTTGGCAACAAGGGTAGAGGCCAAGCATGCTGCGACTTTCTGATCTGCCTGACAGAGATGCTCAGCTGAAAAGCAATTCTCATCAAGAGCCTCTCTGGTCATTCAGTATGAAATATTCCATTCAGAGGGAAAACTATTTCAAAGTTACAGCGGGGGGTTTTAATTTAAAATTATTTTTAACCTAATGCTTTTCGGCTTGAAGCCAGAAGTAGACAAAATTCCATTTATATTTACAGATCAGATTACCTCATCATCATTCACACATCCATCTGTTTAAAAGGTGCACTTTTCATTTATACCTTCTTAGGAAAAAAAAATGCAACAAATAAACAAACAAACCTCAAACCTTTTAATTTCTTCAAAGCCTTACAATGACTACAAATGAGGTTAACATCACCCACTTGCATGTGATTTTATTTCACTGCCATTTGTAATATAAGCCTCCATTCTGCAATCACATAGCTTAGATGACAGCAAGAAGTAAGGAATTAAACAGAAACCTGTAGAAATATGAATAAACCTGGGGTGAGTTTGGGCCATCTGATTCTGAATGGATTGGAAATGGAGCTCATGCCTGCAGCCACTATGTGCCAACACCCTGCCTGTGCACATGCTTCCCATGCTCCTGCAGCTCCCCTTCTGCCAAGGGCTAAAGCACATCTCAGGTCGTAAAATTCAAACTACAAGACAAGAACAGGCCAACACACTCCTTTACAATTAACAGTCATTTTAACAAACATTACCTTGGATGGAGATACATAGGTGAGTTTTAAGTTTTGGGTTTGGTCTTTTTTCTTTATAGTTAAGCCTGTCATCTGCATATAACAGCCTCAGAGACAGGTAAGTAGCACAAAAAATGTTTGGATAGCTCTCTATTCAGGTGTACTCACAAAGACAGTACATCGGTATCACTGCACGTAACCCTTCCCCTTTCCAGTTATCTGCTGCTATTAAGTAAGAGGGAACCACATCTGAAACAGAAATGCTGATTTTCAAAGCCATTCATGCTTTGGCCCAGCATTTGGCAGTGGCAGTACAAATGCTGGCCCAAATGAACCCCTGCTGCCCCTGTTTCACCCTGGTAACTCCCACCTGGAGCAGAACGGCTGTGCCGAACACTCGAGACACAGGTCTCCACTGAAACCCCTCCTCGAGCTACTGTTGTTCCCCCTTACCCAGTCAGATTCAAAAATAATCACACTGATATAAAGAAAAATATTTACATAGTGCTGTAATCTTCTCAACAACGATTGTTCTGGAACAAGTAGTAAGTGCATTGATTACTGCAAGCAATCTGTTTTCCAAAGAGGCCCTGGAAGCCACACCTGCAGCTCTGAGCACACCTGCCAGAGGCTGCAGATGCTTCGTCACCTCCTCCACAGAGCAAACACACCAGCAGCCACGTCTGTGCCTGCAAGTGATTTCATTTGCAAAGTTACAGATGTGCCTACTCAAAAGCAGCAGCTCCTCACAACATTAAAGCCCCTTTACACCTTCTGAATAATTCCAGCTGCCTGTACAGCAAGAATGTTATTTGTTATCCCACCCTTAGGGATTACAGCTGAATTACTTTGCTGTATATTATCCTCTACCCAAATATTCAAAAATCACACTGATTGCTTGTCTGTGCAAGAAGTAAGAGTTTCAGCTGTATCAAAGGGGAACAGAAATCCAAGCTGTGTTACAGTGAACCTCCTCTAATATCCCTCCCCCATGATACTATGCAATTTCAATGTCAGCACTATTGTAGTTCAGCCAGACTGCCAAAGCCTACTTAAAAACTAAGCAACAGAGATTAGAGACGGAGTGGCTCAAAAATGTAGTTAAGCAAAACCTTTATATATTTACTGTAAAATGATAGGCTTCATAGTCCATGAGGATATTACTTGGAAAACAATCTGCAACTGTGATGAATTTCCTTAAGCTTCTGCAAGCACAGGTCTGTACAAAATGGGATTAATTCAAAACCTTATCAGCAAAAATTCATATGGCCCAATTCATGGATCCTGCTTTATAGGGTTAAAATTTAAGCTAGCTGGTGTACTATGGAGAAAAAAATTGTTTTTATAACCACACTTATGATTCTCAGAGCACAGTTCTGCCCTTGAGCAGGTTTGCTATTTCATTGTTAATAATGAAACCCTAAAGAAAAAGCTCAAAGGAACTAAAAGGAAGAAAAAGATATCCCAAACTATTTTTTGTATTTATGTCTTCTGCTGACATTCCCATTTCCCCAAAATAAATATTTATTACACTCCTTCAGCAAAATAAGATTTAATCCATGGTTCAATTTAAAGTAATACCAATCATACTATGGATTTTAGTTCCATCCTTGTTTTCTAGCAGTACAAGCCATAAGTGAAAACACCCAGAACAAGTGTTTCTTCTGCTGTTGGTGTAGAAATAAAAGACTGGGCATCCTGGGGGAATTTTTCCAAGTGCAGTGGGCCACATGCCTGTCTCTACAGCGATATGACAGCAATGGCCTCTCCCATCACTCACAGAGGCAGATCCATGAAGCAGCAGCATGCTTATGGGCCATCAACTGGATTAATCCTGCTGTGAGCAGATGGCTCTCCCTCACCTTACAGCATGGTTTCTGTGATAAAGACATCAGTCATGGATAATTCAAGTTATCAGAAGCTCCATCAGAAGCATGTAAAGGGTGTTGACTGCACACCAGCTGGCTTCAGGAAGTGGGTTTTTGACATGAGTTTGCACTATTTTGATTTCAAACGAATCTTTTCCAATTCTACAGAAGGCCAGCAAGATTAATAAAGGCAGATTAAGATTAGTAAGGATGGATTTAGGCAAAACTAAAATAGACTTGATTTTAAACTCCATGCTGCTCTTTCCTCAGTGTACCAGATTCTTTTGGAATTACAGTTCAGTGATATAAATTTGCAAAGAGACAGGTCCTTGAATAATTTGGAGTCTCTTTAATATTACCTTCCAAGAAGAAAAACCCATCTCATCAAATCAATTCTGCTTCTCCTCCTAAATCCTCCAAGTGTGTGATGTTAACAGTGAGGTCCCCTTCCCAAGATACTGGGTCCTGGGAAGCTGCTGCAACAGCCACTAAACTTGAGGATCTAAAGCAAGAGATCAAGCTGAAGTCTGCAGCAGGCCCAGTTTAATTTCTGGCTCAGAGGCCAGGCCAGCTTCTCCACTTGTCAGGGAGTTCAAAGATTCAAGCAATGTATGTTAAGTTTAGCTAAGCTGCAGATGAGCATTCCTATGTGGAAACATTTAATGACATCTCTCTTCACTGAACACAAGAAGAAACTAGACCTGTGAATCAAAGTATAAACAATGACATCAAGTACAAACAGTCTTTTCCAGAGACACTGACCTCTGACTGGGACTTGGAACATAGATGCACAATTACAAGAGTCACCAGTGTCTTGGTGGAAGCCAGCAGCCTGTGATCTATTTTAAACACTTCCCTCACCCAACACTTATTGTATCAGCTCCATATTTTCCAGTCTGTTTGCAGTTTTTAACAGCATTAACAGACACTCAGCCTGTAATGAATTAATTTTTAAAACTAAGTCTCACTGGATGCAATTCTCCATGGTTCCCAGAAGAAATGACTGCTAACTTCATGTCTTGCCCACTGCAGCCTTGTTTGTCCAAGACCAATACTGGACTGAAACTGAAACATTTGCATAGGTTTCTATTAAAAGACAGGAATGCATCTAATGGCAATTGCAAGGGGGTTATGATACTGGTATTCAAACAAACCTGATTTCAGAATTTGAAATTATTTGTCTGGCTGGTAGTTGGTTCAGTAGTTAAGATTTTCAAGGTACATGACTTATACCACATGATATTCTGACTACAAATTTGGCTCATGTGTCAATAAAGGACACGTTAAATGGATTAAAGACTGGCCAACTGACAGATCTCAAAATAGTTGACAGCATAAAGTCACTGGGGAATGAAATTGCTTTAGTCTGGTTTTGCATTAATCAGAGCTAGACAGATGCTCTTCCAGATACATAAAAATGCTGAAATCTAGATACAACAAATTCCTTGGAGGAAATGTTCTGCTAACACATAGATTGGCAGAATGCTATAAGAAATAAAAATGCAAAGAAGAGCAGAAGTGTGCACACATTCGGTCGGTATCAGCTAAAACAGGCCAGGCCAGAGACAGAGCTCTGGTAACAGAGCAACAGACAACTGCTAAGGAGAGGGGATGGAGAACTGCAGCATCCTGGCAAGTAAGTGATTTAGGAGTAGTTTGCTTTGTCATGGCCATAACACAATGAATAAAGGACTAGCACAACCTTCAGCAATCTGAAACAAGGGAGCAGAAAGCCAAGACGTGATTCTGTGGCACCACTGGTGTATTAAATTCAAAGCTGGGTAACCAAACTTCTAAATTTGTATTGGAAAATTGAAGGTGGCAGAGAAGAAGCCACCACGAAAAAAAATTGAGGGTTCAAATAAAAGGTTTCTCTAAGAGATCTTCATGTTTTGGGAAGAAACAGTCATAAACACCAAAAAGTAATCCTATGGAGATCCCTTTACCTAGTAGGGAGAGCTCAATGGGGCTCAGTCCCAGGAGCTGCTGCACAGTTCAAGCAAGACAAAATAGAAGTATGATGTTAATTTAGGGTGAGGCAAAGTAGTTACTGCAACAAAACTGAAGAAGTGACACAGCAAATGCTTCACTTGGTGTCATGAGATCAAAACTACAGGCTTTTCATAAAAATGCACTGTAATCCACAAGGATAATGGTAATGCCCAAGGGTTACAGCTGGGGAAACAAGATGATTACGTGTTCCTTCCAGCTGTACCTTTTGTACACCTGTGTCAGACCTACAAATACTTCCAGATGCACTTGTGGGCATGCAGGCCTCTATCATTCTCCTAAGGGCTGGAGATGGTATAAACACTGAGTTACTTCAATATTAAATTTGAAAGTGGAGAAAAAAGAAAGAATCAAGGCTATGAGGATGAGACAGACAGCAACATTAGGTAACTAAATTAATATTGACATTTTCTAGCCAAAATTAGTGCTTGGGAATACTGAATCAATATTACAATCTCCCCTGAACATTATTATAGGAAAAAAAAAAAGGTATAAAAGCTAATTTGGTATTATATACACACTTACATAACCTTCTAGTCATTCCCTTAAACCCTTATCACACTGTACCTTTAAACATGAAGTTAAATAGCTATGTTTTCCAAATTTTACAGGCAGTTGGAAAGCTTCCTGTATCACAGTCTCTCCATTATGTTTTTGCTCTATCATTGTATGCCTACAATTAGGTATTAAAACAAGTAAGAATGAAACAGGAAGGGAAGCAAAAGCCATGCAGAAAAAACCCCAACAAAACTACCTGTACTCATGCAAAAAGCAAAGCAAGGCAACTTCCATGTTTATACATCTGGGCCTCAAATTCCCATTATATGAAGTTTCAATTCATAATTCAGGAGCCAACACAACTAGTCGGGTTTTGTTTGCAGCTGGAGGTAATTCCTACCCTTTTCCCGGATTAAACCCAAGCTCTAAAAAGGGCAAAAAGGCCATTTCTGAGAAGGCAAAAATACATTTACTCTATTCAGGAGCTTTCACAACCTGTCAATATTAGAGATCATTACACATTCCTTGTGCAAGGCTCATCCAACACGATCCCCTAAGGAGTAATGGAAGAGTTTAAGACTCAAGCCTACTAAATGGGAACATTTACAAAGGAAAAAAGAATTAAAAGTTTAATTGAGAGACTGTTTCACTCATATCTGCCCTGGATAACCAGATGCCTTCCTCTATTTCCTTATTCAATCATAAGTGGACTCACCACCCAGTCAGAAACAAATGCACTAAGATTATGTCAATTATTTTACTGCTTAAGAAGCTTTAATATCCACAGCTAAAGAGGCCCTGTATGTATGTCTGTGCAAGTGTTTGTAAGATCAAGTTTTTAAATTCGCAAGTACTAAAATCAGGACATTTTAGAAATTCCAATTAATCCAGGAGGGAGGAAGGGCAGTGAAACAATAAACCAGCAAACTCAAACTATTTATGGTGAAAACATTATTATTCACAGCACCAAGGTTAACTTGTTAATTTGCAGTTTCAGATGTTCAAACTGGTTACACTTGTGCAAGTGCAATCTAGAGATCACCTTAGAAACTCAGACATTGGAGAGATGGTAGATTTAATCATTTACAGTCCTAAACTTCGTACACGTAAGTCCCAATTCAGTCATTTTCACATCCATCAAGCCTCTTAAATAAAAAACAGAATCTGGCTAAGATGCAGATAGTTTTGCAAAGTGAAAGATAAGAACAAACATTTTGTTTCCAAGGTGGTGTGTTATGAACCTCTGATCGTTTCCCTGCACAGCTTCCAGCTCTCATTCAAAGTATGAATGCGATCCAACAGCCTCCCATTTCCACAGATATTCCCCGATACGTGAGACGATGGAGGAAGAAACATCTGCCAGAGCTGTTTGCCTCGGTAAGGCCAAGGGACAGTGGTGTGAGACAAGAACGATGTGCAACTCAGTCCTTTGGTGAAGGGAGGCAACATGAGTGCTTTGTTTAGAGACTGCAGCCCACACAGGACACATCACAGCAGTCCAGTCATGCAGGACCCCCTTCCTTGCTCTCCTCTGCTTCAAAGGGAGAGAGGATTTTCAAAAGTCTTAAGAAAATAACATTGGTATGTTACCAGAGCACAGGTTCAGCAGGCTCAGCCTCCTGCCTCTGACAGTGGCCAACAGCAGATGCTCAGGAAAAACACCCCACAAGAACCTATTCATTCATCACATCTTATCTATTCCAGCATTCTCGCGTCACTGATGGTAAAGCTCAGGGCAGACAGAGCTGGCAAGCTCATAATTTAGCACCAACAGTAAAATCTTCCATTCACATTCAAAGCAAGACATCTAAGCTATCAGAAGTTTGAAGCAGTTCAAGACACAAGACGAAGGGCAGGTACATCTATCAACTGTGCTTTTGGTTGAATGCACTTTTTTCATAGGGCTGGAATTGATGACCCATGAAGTTCCTTGCTGCAATAATATCAAATCACAGAGCACTTCATTTTATTTGACTTCAAGCAGCAAGATGAGCCCCAAAGAAAAACAACCTGAGGATCCCAGCTCTATTTCAGAGGAAATTTACTTCATGTTTGAGGGAGTCTCCTCATTCTCATTTAGCCCCGTTTGACATTCTTGGGTATTTCTTACAGCTCTTCCCATACACTGTTTTAGAAATATATGTGTATATAGTTCATATATAAAGAGAAAAATCTAAATAAAGGCCAAGGATTAAAGGGAAAAGATACTGTATGTCTTACAGTGTGCAAAGATTCTATGAACTAGAGAAAGATACTGCTAATGTGCCAATAATCAATCATGATTGCAGAGATTAGTCTATTCATGGGTGGACAGCGCTAAGTTTTCTAAAACTTGGTCTTGAAAGTCATGTGAAACAACTTCTGACTCAAAAATTACATGTAAATGAGAAAATGAAAGATCTTTCCCCATGCACAAGAAGGGAAAATAAGCAGATTCTGTTAGTAACCTTGTTTCATGACCATACTCTATTAGATCACACAGAAGAAAAGGCATTATTTACTCAGGTAATAGACAAGACAAAACAAAACAAACTCCACAAATTACTTCACAGACATAGAAGTAAAGAAACTTAATTTCCTATTTCCGCCCTTTATCCTCTCCCCAGTTCACCCCTTGCATCTCTACAGCAATTCCAACAGGCAGAAGACAGCACATGGCACAAGCAGTCAGGAGCTCTGTGGATGTGGACTGACCCCCTGTCCACACCAGGCAATTCATTGCTCAGCACCTGCTAAATGATGTGCAGCAGCCCAATGCTGCCCACACAGTGCCTCCTCCTGAGCAGGAATATTCATTTGTGCCACCCTTCTAGAGAGCAACACTATTCCAGGCTTCCAGCTCTCTTTCCAAACGTGGTTAAAGCTGGCCAATGAATTCAGAAGTTATTCAGCAATCCCAAAAGCCTGACATTTCCTTAGGAAGAAATCTAAAAAGAGTAAAAAGCCTTATATAGTATTCAGATTCAATCTGGGCATCTTTGGCTCGAATACCGAAAATAGTAAAGAGAGATAAGAAGTTGCTCAATATAAATGTCTTTTTAAAACCAGCAACTAGGAATTTAACACTTGCAGATATCTGAGAAGTTGGGAAATACTAACATCTGAATCATTCGAGCAGCATCCAAGCTCTAACCGTAACATTCAGTGGGTTTCCCCATCAGACCTCTGGCAGGTTAGTCCTTAGCATCAAAGGGCACTGCATGGGACACAGCTGTCCCTGCATCAGGAAGCCATTTCAAACCCAGCCTAATGTAGTCAAAGTGTCAGCTGTCTTTTAAGGTAAATTTTGGTTCAATCTCTTCCACAGAGTAAGACGATTAGAACTTGCTCCAGAAACATTTTTCAGGTTTCTGAGGCTTCTTCGTATAGCACATGAAAAAACATAAACCACAACTAGGCTTTCTACACTAACACCACATGGCACGCCCAGGTATTCACATCTGTAGTCTTCATTCCTTATCCAATCACGTGGTCTGCTTTGTATGTTACTAATTAGGCAATTTTGCAATTCTATTGCATTTTATATACGGGCCATTTATATAAGGTCTAATCTCACTAAGCATCAGAACTAAAAGCTCATTATTCACAGGCAGGAAGGCAATAAAAGGATCACAGCAGACACGGCAAAGCCCTCCAGGGTTAATTTGCAGATGACACTAACCAAGCACCTCCAGGCTCTGTGCACACCTGAAACAATGCACAGTGTGCTCTGCAAAGGGGTCTCCTCATGAAGGAAACTGTGCAAGGAGGTCACAAAGCAATGGCTGTGGCAGGACCTCGGGTTATCACTTCAGCAGATGCTGTTGGTGTTCTTCTCACTGAGATGAAGGCGATTGATGGAGCCCCTGATTAAGCCCACAGACATTCTGTACAGCACAGTCGCTATCTCAGGTCGTTGTTCTAAGATTTATGGCACGTGAGCAACAATACAGATACTGACAAACTATATCAAAGAAACACAAATCATTCTTAGTCCATGATGAAGCAACACAAGTCACTCCTCTATGAATGCAATGTAAAAAAAAAAAACCAACAACAAAAAACCAAAAAAACACACACACAAAAAAAACCCCACTTTGGTTTTTGCCATGAATTATGATGCTGTTTAACAACACCAAATATTTCCAGCTTTTTATTTTACAAAGATGCATATTCAGGAGAGACGTTATGAAGTTGTGTAGAAATGTGTCAGGCACTCAGATTCCACTTTAGCTTATAGCTCAGCAAGTCAGGTATAGATATGAAGGGAAGTTTGAACACAGATGTCTATTTGTTTAGGTACCACACTGTAATCTACATTTTGGCATTCTTAAAGGTCTCAAATACCCACAGACACCGAGCACTCAATCTTGCCTTTCACTGCCTTCCTGCCAACAGACAAGGCACAGATGTGACCTCCAGAGCTTCAGTTTACTGTATCAGTCATGCAGAGTGGAAGTGGGAAGCAGTTGTAAATAGTCCCCTCTTTTGACACCAGTTATCAAAAGTGGAGACACACTCTCCATCCCCTTTGAGCACCCCTACTCACAAACAATGTCCTCAGAGGCCAGTGCCACTTTGCAGAGTCAGCGAACAAATAAAATAAACCCCAAGTGATGAAACTGCACTAAGAATCTTTCCCACCTCCAAATCTACATCTCAAACACCACCACCAAACATATTTCAGAGCACACATCAGCTGTTGTACCGAGAATGCAAGCTCAGTCTCCTAGCAGCATCACTATTAATAGAATATGTTTAGATTAATCTTCAGTTTCAACCTTACCAAACTCTATGGACTGAACTCCAAGAGCCAGGATTACACAGCTATCCATAACAGATTTTTCCTCCCTAGTTTTCTGCAACTGGTGTACATAATGCCAGAAAAAGTCCAAAGAACAACATCCTCGTTAAGCAGTGGATTCATCCAAAAGACTGGAACAAGAATGTTTTACCTTGATTATAGATTAAGTGGCCAACAGGAGATTGTGCTTTTGCCAACATGCTTGTGCTATGGTAGAGATGTTTAGGAATTGTTTAGTTCTACAGAACTGCTTCTAGAATTAAAGCAACTCTCTAACGCTAGCGTGACGCCTTTGAAATTAAAAATATACACATGCTGACATGTTTTCAAACTTGTCAGTTCCCATCTGGAGCAGCATTCACTCATCTCTGCCTTCAGCCTCAAAAAGAGTGCCATTCTTGGAATCACAAATGGAGAAGCACTGTGTGCACTACCCTGGGCCACACAGCCCAGGGATGGGATCCATTTGAAAAGTGCAGCAGAGACAGCAATTGCAGCTGGATCACACTGAGAGGGACTAATCGAAGCCTGACCTCTTTCTGCCCAGGCTTCCAGACAAAATTCTCTTCTAACTGCTCTCTAATGCTCCCAACTCCCAGAATGACATGTGCTCCAAGCTCCAATTGCTGTTAGGTCTTTGGGAAGCAGAGTTCAATTGAGAGGTACTATTAACTACAAACAGGCAGTTTCTACTTAATAAACAATTATAACACACACACACAGCTGCTTCTTTCCCCCTTAGGTTTTAAAGCGCTCAAGCCACTACAAAGTCTTTGTTTTTACAGCCACTTTAAGTGTCTATCCCACAATCTTAACCATCCACATATTGCTCAAAATTGTCTGTAACATCCCTCCATTTTGGCTCCTTCCCTTTCAGTTCTACCACACTTGAAGACCATTTATGACAGCTAAAAATATACAAAGATCTCACTGTTCTCTGAAACACTCTCAGAGCTGCCTTTTACCTGCACTCAAGCATGCAGGAGGCGAGCACTAATCTTGTTTTGGCAGCTGTTTTGCTTATTAAGCTACTTTTACTCCTTCTACAAAGAAGGGGTTTCTTTCTTCCATTCCTCTTGTATCCTGAACCTTGAAATACTGGCACTCTGTGTCAGTATCACCACTACTCTGTAGCCTCTAAACCAGTGCTTTCGGGGACAGGCAGATTCTGACCATTGGTGCAAAGACCTTTCATCACATTCTTATGCAGATGGATTTTTCATTGTATCTACAGTGCTTTGTACATCTTCAAATCCTACCTATTGCACTTATTATATCAATAATGACATCCCCCCCATGGCTCTCTTTGGTGCTTCACATCCACTGAGCACCAGACAGTTCTTTAGGGCAAGGATTGTGTATTGCTTAGTGTATTTTACCTCTTAAAAAGCACAGGATAAATTACTTTTATATTTAAAAAGGGACATTGTCAAATTCAGGCCCTCAAAAGTTGAGTCAACTTTTAAATTTTCAGGAGCTACTGATATTTATTTTGCATTCTCTCACTGTTTTACCCTCTCAATATCCAAGCAGAGACATTAATGTAACCCACACCCTGGGATCTTTAGCTCCTGTGATGCAGCATGTCAAGCTCTGTGAAAATCTTGTGCTCTTTTAACTGGTCACTGAATCACAAATTTAGAAAATGGTTTATTGGTTATTTTATATTCATCCTTTAATGTAAAAGACAAGCCTTTCTCTAAGTCAATATGTGAGACATTAAATGAGCTCCCTGAGGACTCTGGACAGGTCCTTTTAGCTTTTTTTTGTTGACTTATATAGGCAATATATGTCAGATGGAAGTAATTAATTCAAATATAAGTCTATATGAATAGCACCTGCAGTTTAAGGGTGAAAATACTTAGTTCTGAGATTGAAACTGCAACTTAACACAGAAACAAAGGTGTCTCACCCTCCAGCTAAAAGGCTTAAGACTGAGAATTTCAGTTTAAGCGGGGACACAAATCATTGGGTAGGTTTAAGAACTGTTTACTTGGCTGCCCTATGCCCCGTGGAATGCAGGAAGGTGTATGCTGGGAACCTCTTCCATGCCTGGCTGCCTTGCACAGGCACAGAGGAAAGATTAGAAAGCACAAAAATGCCATTACAACCAATTCACCGTGCACTTCCGATCCACCTGAATTTGCAGGGCGACACTCTGCTCTAAAGAAGAGGTAAAATAAATCACTAGCCACCTTATACAAAATCCTCCTGAGTTCAGTTTGAAGCCCAGGAAATCCAGAGGAGAGGAACACTAGTATTTAAACTGAAAAGTGAATCTCACCCCAGATAAAGCTAATCCATGCCAGCAGGTCTGACTTTTATCCATAGTTGAAAAGATACTTTGAAGAGAGAATGTTTTGTATTTCAAATGCATCTGTTTTGTATTTCAAATGGATCTCAATTCTTATGAAAGACCATGCAAGGCAGGATGTCTCCCAAACCACTCCACATGAGACTGCTTTTCTTTACAAATCAAAATGAGGACTGAAATGAACCCTGGGATTTGGATAAATCTGCAATCCAGACAGTTTAGGGGTTTTTTGCTCATGAGTAAATCACCTCCTAGAAAAGTGGGGTAATAATTCTTTCTATTTGCTACACTTTCATCAATAAGGGGTTGGGTGTTTTTCCTGCAGTGGAGGAAGGAAAAAACCCAAAATACCAAGTGACAAGTAGTAAGAGCTGTTTTTATGACTTACCTGTGCTTAGGAGAACAATTTGCTGGCACCTACTGGACCCACATATATCATCTGAACAGCTGTCAGGTGTTTGCCTATCATATTTCCTTCCACTTACAGTATCTATCCTGTAAATTCTGCCCACCAAATTCAGCACTGCTTCCCTTTCCATCCCTTCCAATCCTGTGCTTTAAGAGGGGTAAAAGCAGAGAATGTTTCAGAACATCAGCAGTCAATTACCAGAAAATTTCCTTCAAAAGTGGCACACTTGGTAAGAGCAAATTTTATGTTGAGCATAACCTACTTTATCAACAGAAAAGCAAACTTCAGCTTTCAGCTAGTAAGACTCACTAAATTTCCAGTTTCTAACTTTACCATTAGACAATGCTGGCAAGAGTCTTGGTACAGATGACCCAGTGTGGAGAGAGTTGCACTCTGCAGGCACACTTCTTGGGAATGAGAACTTAGGTCCACCAGTATCCGCACCATGAGCTGAAAGCAAACAGCTGGGGTAAGCACAAGCTGGGCAGACTGCATCTCAGTTCTACCACACATGCTTTATAACCCCAAATTACTGCATTATTTTGTGGGAAATACTAGGGAAATAAGGCCTGCACTTTCAAAATGCAGGCCAAGTTTTCAATACTTGAACAGAAGCAGTCCTCTATCAGTTAAGGTACAAACTCTAAAAATAGGATATTCAATTATGTGTCTGATCGATATTTAGTGTCAAAGAAAGCCCAGCAGGTATTCTGTGGGTTTTAGTAACAGATTTACAACCCTTCAGGAATGAAGTACAGAGATAAAGATCCTTTCTGGAGGAACTGATGCATGCTGTGGGTATTCCACAGGACTGAAGCACAGAATTTGGGACTGTTTCAGAACATTTGAGATTTTAAAGAGGATTTATTCAGCCCTTTTCCAGATTTCAAGTCCAGTGAGTAGGGAGAGATGGGAGGAAGTACGAAAACACAAGATTTTAACTTGTCATCTTCACCCAAACGCACACACAACATTGGACAGAGTCTTGCCCAGCCACCCTGGTAAGTATCACTGAAAAATGGCCTAAAACTTCACTCTGATCTGCTTTCAACGCTTCAATCTCTTTATTTGTATGTACAACTAGATAAATAAGGAATAATTTGGGAGTTATGACTTCAATGTATCACTGATTCAGCTCTGCAACACTTGGGATTACCCTCTGGTCTAGGTCTCTGCAGGCAAACAAGAACGTTTGGTCTGAACACATCAGCTGGGCTGACAGCAATTTACTGTCTGATCAGCTTTTCCCAGATATAAATTGATCATTTCAACTCCAGAAACAGGTTTAACTCTGTACTATTTGAGATGGTTTACAAAAAGACAAAACAAAAGCTGAGCTCTCAAGGAAGCAGAATTACTACAGAGACTCAGAAGCCTATGCATGATCTTATTTTGTTCAACTGCATTGTAAATCCACCCACTATCCCACAAAAATAACAGATTGCACTATTCTGTTTCTTGGATGAGATTTTCAAATACTTTCTAGCGGGCCAAAACATGCTCCAAGACTTTTACTAGCAACTTTAACAACACAAAAGCTGACACGCCTCTGGTAGCAGTGAGAGCAGTCCCACCATGAGCTGTGCAATGAAGCGCTCGGCCCCTCAGCCATCCAGGCACTTCAAACTACATTTTGCCAAAGAAGCATCTTGAATGTGTTAGCTAAAAAACCCTGGCCAGCCAGTGATCTACGTAGTAAAACTGGATGCTAGAATAAAGCTTGCAGATTTAAATAGTATCCACAAACATGTTTCAAAGTACTAAATTTCACTAAAAGCCATTATTTTAAGTATAGCACTCCCTGTAGATAAAACCTTCCATTCCTCTATTACATGGTGTATTATAAAATGATATACAGCTTCTATTGTGCTCAATCATAAAGCAGATATTTGATCTCCTGAACACTGAAGTCTGAAACACTGGAAAGCTGGTCAGCAATCCTAAACCAACCCCTTGCTACTAATATACCTTCCTGTGTTCTGCAGAACTTTGTCACCAGAAGGAAGGCACACTTCCAAAACAGCTCCTTTTAAAACATGTCTCTGGAGTGGCAGCTCCACACTAGTACTGTCTGAAAATGCAGGAGTCCTGTTTCTCCCCTGAGCTAGTCCTTCAGTGCTATGCAGTGTAAACTGCAAACTTCTACAGAAATCCATTGAAGAAATAACATTACTTGGTACCTAAAAAGAGCATCTATTTCCTGCTATTGAGTCAATTAAGTCATGTTTCTCTGGATCAAAAGGCAGCAGCTGGTTATGATCATCTATTGACTGAGATTTGCTTCAAGCTTCGCACACAGCAGCCTTCACAGCCTGACACCTTTCTGTTTCACTCCACAGTCAGGAGATTAATACAGCGTGTAGGGTCTCTGCTGGGTTAGGAAGCCAGAGTAATTACCAGTCATTTACTGCTAATGTCTATACAAACTCTCCGGGTACTTTGCACATTGCCAGAAAAGGTATTAATTCAACTCCTGCTTTTTTGCTAACCAAAGGCCAGTGAGCTTGCCCTGTGTTACAATGAATAGTCTACTTAAATCCCACTGAAATTAATGGGTCTAAAGCACGGCCAAGAGTTAAGTAAACTGAACCCAGATTTTAAAACAAGCACAAGTGTTGCTGATGCCTTCCTTTAATGCAGGCTTTTTTTCTCAGGATGCCATCAGCTTTCCATGGCAATCTAAAAAGCTCACTAAAGAACAAGACCTCTAGAACAACTCCCACCTCTAGAAATCAAGACCTCAGCTCAAAGGCTTGACTGTATCAGGGATATACAGGAAAGAACCCACAGTGGTTTTGAGCCATTTCCCACTGTCTGCCTTTTCTCCCAAGAAACCCTAAGAAGTTCAAATTTGCTCACTACTATTTCAAATACTGTTTGAATAAAAACACTCTTGCCAAAGCAGAAAAATCAATCTTGTATATATTTATCCAATTTTGTCTAGTATAACCACTTTCAATATAGTCCCACTTAAAACTACTACTCATGAAGCAAGACCCTTTTGAGAAAGGCACTGTAGAAGGATATACAATGTTGATATGTTTTATGACACTTTGCAAACAATTTGAATCATAGCCAAGTGTGATTCTTTTAAAATTCCCTTTGCTTAGTTGTCTTGTAGCATCTCACATGCACGGACACTCCTTACAATCATCAGGGGAATTTTATCACAGATAGAATATGGAATATAAGCACAAAGCTAATGACAGCCTGTGAAAGAGCCTGGAAGCAACTGCAAACTATCCACTGGAAAGCGTTAAGGCTACTCAGTCAGGGAAGAGGAAGAAGAAACTGAAGCTTTTTTGTGCTGCATACAAAATGCAGTTCATCTGGGTCTCCTTTGCTGCCAAGATTTTATCATGGCTGAGTTTAGGTTTTGTTTTTCTCTTCAAAAGATTAGTGTCCAAGCATATGAATACACGGTATTTGTTTTGTTGTCAAAACATAAATACCATGTGTTTTATACAGCAACACAGTTCACTTCAAAGACCCTCCAGAAATGGAAGACATACCATAGGCTAAGCCATTCGTCAAGTAGGCAGCAGAGTTTGGGGCAAAATTTCTGACTTCCAGCTCAATCTCTAAAGACTAGTTATTTTATACTCCACAAGAAAGTACTGATACATTCTTTGCTCTTCTGTTGAGATCCACTCAAAGTCTCCCAGTGCATGTGTTTTCTTTAAGATTTCACCCCCATCCCTAATTACTTTCTCAAAGGGAACTGTCAATGTGAAGAGGCCCATATATTTGCTCGATTTATAGCCTTTTATTAGCTCCCCGTGCATGTGATGCCAAAGGCTGTTTTTTGCCAAGTCTCTTCAGTCCCTGCTTAAAGCAGAAGCAGATGCTGTGCATTGTCAGCACAGAAATACATGTTCTGATTTAAGCCACCCTATCCTATTATTTATAGGTAATTTCAATTCTTGCAGAAGCTTGAATATCACTTTCTCATGGATACGACAAGAATAGCTTGGGAGTTTCAACTGTCTCGTTCCCAGACCCCCTCCCACCATGAATTATTCCCTCCACAGCTACAAGCAGCCCATTTCAGAACAGAGCTGAGTAAATTCTACATTGCAGCAGGAGAGGATTTCCCCCAGCAGCACAGCCCAGACCTCTCTCTCTCACTGTGCTTCTGCTGAATGTCTGGCCAAAGCCTTGCCTTTTCAACAAGTACAGCACAGTTAAAACACAAGGCCACTGCCCTTGCTGATAGAGAGCACCGAGTTACTTGACCAAGAACGGCACTAAGCAGGTTCCAGGTGCACACACACTCTCCTCTAGTCCTTCACATACATGGAGCTCCTGCACTTCCGCTGTGTATTCATGTCCGCTAAAATTTCTTTCTCCTCCTTCAGAATTGATTTCTCAGTGTGTGCACAGAATAGCCATGATAAATAAACAGCATGTGTCACTCCTCAAGGACACAAGAAGAATTGTGTCCCATTCTTTTCCAAATGCTTCAAAATCCGGTTGCCAAGTAAAGCCTGCAGCTTCAGAGCCAGCAGCACGCAGCTCCTGGATCAGCAGTTAACCAGCTCCCAGCCACTGGTAGACAGCTTTGTGCACATCCATCCCTTCATCCTTTCCTCAACCAGACAGCAAGTTCACAGCACATGCCAACTTGAGCATTGTTAGTTATTTCTCCTTTCTCCCTACATCCTTCTCATTCTGTGATCCAATTAGCTCAGCTCAAAAAGAACGAGTAATCTGTAGCACAATCCAAAATAAAAACAATTCCTGGCTATGTTCAGTAACATCATGATCCTGTTAGAGCTTTCTTAGCCAAGTTTCCTATCCAGCATATTGTTCAGACATCCACATCTTCTTGCACTCCTCTGGACCATAGTCAAACAGTACAGTAGAAAGCATGAGCCCTGAACACACCTGTATCACTGGCATGGCCTCACCTTACGATTTGCCATGGGATCAATCACAGTAGTTCCAGCTGCCTTGTCATAAATCTCAGGTACACATGCTGGATGCTTAAATTCAGAAAAGCAGACCTCAGCCATCCAAATTCACTCTGGAGATTTTATTACTAAGAGAAAAAACCCAACAACACAGTTTCCTTTTCCAAACCAAACAAAATCCTGGAGTAGTTTCAATATGCTAGTCCAACACCTGAAAAGTTCAAAACATTATCTCCTGTTTGGACATGGCTTTCATTCACACCTCCCTCACATGCAAATTATTTAAAAACCCATTTAGGTGCAGCAGAAGGAGGGAACAACAAGCTATGCTGGGTCAAAAACACTGATGGAAAAACAGAAAGACAGAGAAATGCAGGTCCTGCTTGATGGGTTTAAAACTGCATGGGATGAGGAAAAACTTGAACTGCTGCCTCTTCTGAACAAACTATACTTGTCCTCCTTCTGTTAAGGGTTTCCTGGGTGTCTGTATTTATACATACATATAATAAATATGTAAATACATATATATTATATGTATATGTGTATGTTAGCACTGCATAAACCATTGAAAACACTATAGAGAGAAGCTGATTTTCCTGATTCCCTACCCAGTCACCTTATCCCTTAACGGAGGCATCTTACAAGTCCCAGGAAACTGAAAAGCACCCAAAATGACACTTTCTTAAGTGTTCTAATTCCAGAAACGTTAACACAAGAAACTGGATCCTATTCATAGCACATTTAAACCTCAACCAGTGGACCCAGCAATCTTTTTAAAGTCACCAGTGACACAATGAGAGACAGACTCACCCTTCACTTCTTAACACTGAGGCTGCAATTGAGCTCTCCAGAGATGTATTTCTGCTGATGTTTTATTGGCCCAGCAAGCTATTTAAAGGTTTTGACAGTTTTTGACACTTAGGAATTCTGCAGTAATTTTTTCCCTGCAGTATTTTCTGATCTTTTCTGCATTCCTCCCCCCCTGACTGCTCTGAACATCCCAGCAACTGAACAAGTATATCACAAAGCCACATCTCAAACCTGCCTAAGACTCTCGTGCAGGTTACTTAGAACAAGTGGCTCAAAAGCAACAACCTTCAGCAAGGTAACAGAGAGATATTTATGCAATAGTGTCCCCCCTCTAAGAGCATTATATAAGCAGTGTGTTCACAAGGCCTGTCAGAGGAGTGAGGCATCAGAGGCTCTTGACTCCCCAATCCAACACATCTATAAGCTAATTTTACACCGAAGACTGTTTAAATAAAGAGTTATGACATGTGTGACATTCCAGCATCGTCTCTGATACAACTCAAACCTTATGAAAGTGTAATTTTCAGATGTACACTGAAAACATGCACTAATTGAGACCCAAACCTGCTTGACTGCACAGAAACTATCAGGACTGTAAGACTGGCCTGGTCAGTCAGGCCTACGCAGATAAGAAAACATTTTCTTAAAACATGTGTTGTAAACACATACTCCCACTTACAATACACTTGCAAAACAATCTGATATGAAGAAAAATGATAAATCATTCCCTTAACATCTTAACTGGGCAGACAGTTTCATAGCTTTCTTCCAGCAAGGGAATAAACTGCCAGTTTTGTAGCTACATCTGTGTTCTTTGTTAGAAACGCTCCTCCTGTATCTCAGAAAAACAGCAAATCTGTGAGAGACACAGAAGGCAGATGTTCTCAAAAACCAACTGAAGAAAAACACACAAAGAAATCCAAAACACGCAAAGTCTGGAAGATCTTGTGTTTTATACACTGGTACTTTGTCCTGCCTGCTGCACGATGGGTGTTCAAGCAGAGGGGAAGGATGGGAGTATGAAAAACAATAGGAGTTTGGGCTCCAGGCCCACAGGAGTGGGACTGAACTCTGAGATAAAGGAGAAGCAAGCTACAAAAGAATCCAGATGTGGCCTTGCTGGGAAGAACTGACAGATGCTCAATTACCACCCTTCATCATCTCTTTGCTAAAAATATGGACCAGATCCAGCATTCCTTTAGAATGCCTGGCATCTCTCCAGTTAAATTCAATAGGCTTTGGATCAGATCTTGAATTGGGCCAAAAGCAAACTCACCATTTGCTGATCAAAACCAAAGCTCAACAAGAGCTTTCGAAATAGGTGCTTTTTTTGGTAAGGGCAGACAATTTGTAAATATCAAAGTTCTTACTAAAAAAGCAACAACCAAGGCAATTGTTGGCTGATTCAATGGTGTCCTCTAATTATAGCCTGACAATACACAAAAAAGTCTTTTTGTATCTGTATTTAAGAGTATTCACTGTACCACTGCCATCAAATTGGAGCAATAATTAAGAATTTATTAATACAGATAAAATTTTTGAAAACGTAAAATTGTAAAAATCCTTTTACATTATATCCCAATGAAACATTTCTCCAAGCTGTAACTTGGACAAAAGGCTCCACTTTCATATAGCAGTTTTCTTTTTATTTGTTTAAAAAGCTTTACAACTATGGTCTGCTAAAAATCTTGATAAAACAGCCTCCCCATAATGCACCTTTTCACTTACTTTAGAGTCCTAAAAAGCAGGGCCTTTTCCTGCAGATACACTCTTTGTGCTCCATACCTAAATAATAGGGTATTACTGTAAATCACACATGCCTTAGGAAGGAACTGTTATGTTTCCAATACAAAGTGAAGTGCCAAAGACCAGACAAAATACTCTCCCAAAAAACACTGTTTAGCTTCCCTAAGAACCTGCACTGAATTCAGCCCAGCAGACTGGCTGGCACAGAGCTGTATGATCTCAGTGACACTCACACAACATCATTAGTATAGAAGTGGAGCTATTTCTTCCACTGGGTATTAAACAGCAAAGTACTGCACTACCTCTACTTCTTCCCCTGGAAGAAGATAAATCACTGTTGATGTGAAGTTTCTCTCCAGAAAATGTTTTATAAAGTATACTTTAAAAAATAAAAAAATGTGTAGTTAAACTGTCTTTTTTCTTCAGCTCTGCCAGAGACAGTGCTCTTGCTATAAAGCTCTTGTTCCCTTGGACAAAATATTCAGTCAGCTTCAAAAGGAGGAAGAGCTTCTTACCTGTGCAATTTGTGCAGCTCTTAAAACCAGTTTACAGCTCTCCCACTGACAGATGCAAGGTGAAACAGACTGGCAGCTCCATCTGTCAGCTCCATGAACCATGTTCAGTAGAAGAAAGTACCTTCCAGAGGATCCTCAAGCCCCAGGGGGGAGATGGTGCTGGGCTGCTTTTGCCAACTTATGAGGGAGATCATTGCACTAAAACCAGATTCAAACCCTTTCCACAATTATGCTGTGGAACAGCAATGCAAAAGGCTTTGGAAAGGAGTTAAGAAAACAGTATGTCGGGTGGGTTTTTTGTTGGTTAGTTTTGGGGTATTTTTTGTAACTAAGGAATTCTTTAATTGTTTCTATAGACAAAAGTGTTACAAAAATGGGTCCAAAGTTAGTCACACACTTGTACAAAGTTGTCTGATTACCTCCTACTAAGGCAAATTCACAAGTGGCAAGGAAAGATAAGCTCTCTTTGGTCCACAACACTTCCAGGGGAAATTCATGGGGGAAAAAAAGCTGCATCAGTTAACCCACTGAGCAGAAAGAAGCTGGAGAAGGGGTGGGGGGTGGCCTACAGGATCTGTAAAGCACAACCCTAACAAATACAGCTTTTTCTTGGTTCCCAAACATTCCAGTACTCCAGGGTTTTCACCAGAATAGATAATTTCCAATGAACAACAGCACTCTAGCATTTTTATGGTCACACCTGCACACATGTTTAGGAGGTCCATTTCCTGCCTTGCTGTATACAGGCACCGTGAGGCTCCTAATGTTTTTATTGCTCTCCAGACAATATTTTTACACTGATGGAGAAATAAGATGTAAAAGGTGATTTAAAAAAAAGAAAACAAAATAAAAAGAGAAGTGGAAGTTATGAATGATCCTAAATGTTGGTAGTTCAGGAAATGTCTGCAATTTACAGTTAGGCAGCCCAAACATCTGATGTGGAGAGAGCCAAGAGTCAATTTTATAATCACACTGTCTGAAGCTCAGGCACTACAGGACCTCCAGCATTAAAAAAGTGGCTGTCATCCAAAACACTAGACAGCACCCAACAGATCTCTCAAGATTCCTGAAAAGCAAACTGGCCAGGGAAATGCTGCTCAGGATCCTTTGCTGTGCCCCTCCACACACCCTGCCTGGCAGGCTTATACACGGAGAAAGAGACTTCCTCCTTCTGATGGAAGAAGTGCAGCACAGGAGCTGGACATCATCTCCTGGCTGGAAGAAAGGTGAGGAGATCCTGGCTTCTTTTATATTCCCTTCACCGGAAAAGGGATTTCCCATGGATAGGGATACATGAAACAGCTTGGCAGATGGAAGAAACTAACTGCAAGGAAGAAGGAGACTTTACAGAGGTGGAGATCACTCCCTCAATTACAATGCAGATATACTTTAAATGCAGAAGAATCAACAGCATATAAATGCTACTACTTGGCCTCAAAGCAATTTCAGTGTTGCTGCCTCTCTATGTTTTCCATCACGATTTCTTAATGCTCCTCCACTCAGAACAAAAATAGCCTTTTAAATATGCCAAATGTGCATGGCAAACATATTTGGCTTCTACATTTCATTTCATAAGCAAAAAATGAAGAAATGGGACTGATCTGCTTCAAACAGCAAGACAGTCCATGTTAACATGTTCTCCTTCTGGTGTAAACTTTTCTGGGAAAGAAGACTATAAATGTGAGGACTCAGGAAAGGATATGCAGCATAGCATCAATAGAAGCAGATTACTGACAATAGCAATAAGTGAAATGAAAGATTTTTCCCACCATCAAAGCTGCCAGCCCCTTCTGAAAACTATTATGGGAAGACTAGCATGACAGCTCAGCTTTGTGTGACAGAATCATTCCCTTCTCATTCCTCTTGTACAATCACAGGACTATCAAGTTGATTGAGTTTTATTCCACGTGCCTCTATCCCCAACTACCTGATTATGATGCTTTAAACTCAGTTCAGGCAGAGATCCAGAAAGTTCCCTTTAGGGAGACTGAGCCTCTTTCTGCCCAGCTCCCTGTACTTTTCTGGAATCTCAGCACTGGCTTTACAACAAGATGGGATGAAGCCCAGAGTGAAAAATACAGGAAAATATCCTTTGGGGGTGGCCACGTGGTTGGCATGAGAATGTCTTCACTTCCTGAAATTCTAGCATTTGCCTCATCTTGTTTCCCTCAAGTTTACAAATATGGTTTAAACTGAATTTTATGTCCTTTCCTACTCATACAAGAAATCACACCTCCAGCTGGTTAGTATTACCCAATTTCCCTGGTTATAACCAAGGGAAATCATTCCAGGAGCGTAGCTGCCTTCACACCAAGAAACCAGCACGTCTTAATATGGTTCATCCCTTGCACTATTCTAAAAAGGTCGTTCCTCCTAATTTAATTACTTGGAAGTGACTCGAAGTTCAGTTCCTTTCAGCAAGCCTGAATTTAAAAATACCTCAGTCTGGTCATTCATCAGCTGCATTTCTGGTGCTTTGCAAGGCCCAATGTCTTCTTTTAATCATTTCTGATTAAGTTAGAGCCTCTTTTAACAGCAGGCAAAGAAGTTTTGTAAAACTGATGTTCAAAACCCAATTAACATCAATATTCACCAAAAATACACATGAACTCTATTCTTACACTCCAATGTTGCTCTGTGTCATGAACAACCTACCAGCCAAAAAGTAAAATATTCCCACTTTCAAAGCTTGGCAGTTTCCCTTCTGGATCGCCCACAAAGAAGTTCACACAATAAAATGAGACTCTCTGTATGCCAGAGGAAGGAGAGAAATGTGAACCCGCCCTTCAGCCATTCTACACAAGACTTGATGAAAATTCGGAACCATACAAACCAAAACAATTACTTTAAAATATTGAGATATGCTGTTACTCAATGGAAAAAGCTATGTAATTCTTTGTATATTGGGTACAAGCTCAGTGATTATTCCAGGCTGCAAAATTTTTACACTACACATTCTTGGAACGAGCTCTTTTAGAAGCAGAAAGTTCCCATTTTTTCCTTTAGCTGAACCACTTTTTATGATTGCAATAAAACACTGCAGGGTGCGGTGACAAAGTGCCTAATAATCACCACACCTACCCATGAATGAAGTCAGTGTGTCCCAGCACAGATTAGGTGTGGCCACACTGGACAACATCATCGTATCCTGTTGTGAATTACTGATTAATGAGAAAAAGCACAACTGGGGGCAGGGAGGGTTGAGCAGAGCTGAACTTTGAAACAACATCAGAAGTACAGTATCCACTGTGGAAAGACAAGGATGCTGACAGAAGGATCCATCTGCAAGTTTGCACTGGTTTGAGAAGGTACAAAGTTTCTCAAAGAATCCCTTCCTAAGTGTAGAATATGCATTTTTTTTCTCCCCCTTTCCTCCTCTTTCCCTGTCAAAAGAGGTTAGAAAAGCCTTTATTTTGATAAGATGATTCAACGCGTACTGGGTTTTTACATTTCAACAAATAAATTACATGAGAGGGATGAGGGCAAGCAAGGAACTACCAAAAGCCCTCCTGAATTCAAGGAAATGCTTATTTTAGTATTGGAGATCATCTCAACATTGATCAAATCTAGGGAGTTTTTGTTTTGTTTTAAGCAAAACCAGGTTTAAAGTTTCTATGAAATTTATATTATGAGCAAACTCCAGACATGCAGGAATCTAACTGAAAAATCCCATGACTATTGCAAGGGTGGCTTGGCATTTTACAGAATGTTGTGCTTCATTCTGAAAGTTTTCTTCCCAGGAAAACAAAAGCAAATTTTGAAACCTTCCAAGTTGCCCCACAGTAGAACTGTCCTTCTCTGAACTGCTCCTGCACCTCGAGTTCAAACAATCAAAATTTGAACCCTATACCCATATTCCTACAGAGAAAAGAAACAGGACTCCTACAAGAACGATTTATAACTTGCGACTGTTTCACAACAGACATTCTAAGACTAAACGTTCTTTTTCAATATCATAACATCTTTCATATGTTTACACTCAAATCAATGTAATAGTGTCAATTTTAAGCATCAACTTGGAGGGGTTGCTTAGAGCAATAATTCTCTTTCAAAATAAATGGTCCAAACATTTCCTTCTGTCCTCTGGGGAATTAACAAGCTGTAAGAAGAGGGTTGGTTGCTCACGCAGCCAGGAGACATGGAGGCGACAGCTGTCAATACAGACAGAAACCCACAATTCTCTAATGCAAACCAACAAACATGAGGAGACACAGAAGTCTAAATATAAAGCTATTTGATTTCTTTTCTTCCCAAGCTCTTATTTGCAATAGAATAAAGAAATGTTGATGATAGTATTCCAGACTGGAATGGTAACCCCTTTCCCAGCAGCAAGTCCTCCCATTCTACCCCTGTCCACCCTTCCCACTGCTGCTGCCAACCCCAGTTTGATTCCTGTAGGAAGAAGGTACCTTTCACAGTAATTTTTAAATATTGGCATTTGATGGAAACCAAAATTTTACCAAATTTTAACCCGTTTATCCTTCTCATACACACTACATTTTTCATTCTAAAAACCATTCTGAAGATTTTTAAAGAAAGGGGGGGGGAATTACATTTAGACAAGAAATGATTTATCCTTATCTCACAGCCTGAGATATAGAGTTTGGCCTATTTTATTTTTTCCTAATCCCAAGTTAAAAGTACTACAGCAGAAAAAAAAAGGTATCTTAAATCCGTGCAGTTGGACTTGTAGGACACAATATCCTCATTGCTTTCTTGTGCCACTAAAACATGGTGATTACTCCTTTCCCCCTTTCCATCAGGACTGACTTATTTGGTTGATGAATAGCTTTGCCTGCAAGGATTTGAAATCCCAGTTATTTGTCTCAAATAGTTGCTATGCTTGTAATTATTTTGAAGAATAATAATTACTTTCACCCAGTCTATTTGAAGCTATAAAAAAAAAAAAAAAAAGGCAGTTTTTGAACTCCATAAAACCACAACTTATAAAGTCATAAAGGACTGCAAAAGAATCAAACTTGTGAAATATTAAACATGATGGAGAATGCAAGGAGGCCTAAGGTTGTGTTCTTAAAATATAAGACTTAAATTTATGATACTGCTTACAGCTTAATATACCATATGAGCCCTTTTTAGAAGTGAGAGATGGAACTATCCAAGATAGTCTTGTAGAAATGTGACCACAACAAACTGAAACCCATAATTCTATTTGTAAAAATAGGCTGTGTGCTAAGATTAATAAACTTTACTGTAATTCCTGGGGAAGCAAGCATTTTTTTCAGTATTTCTGCATGCAGTAACATCTCTTACTTGCTCCAAGATCAGCTGTGATGATTTTGACAATAAAGAGGAAAAATGCACTGAAACAACCCAGATCAACCCAAGGCAACCCAAATTGCTTACAACCTTTAAATTTTTCTGCTTGATAGATTCAATATTGGATTTCTCACCTTCCTCAGACTAATAATTGAGGGGGGGGAAAAAAAATCCCCAGCCCAGGACTTGTTTTTGCAACTCGACACTGAAAGTTCACATTCACCATCATATTTTTAAAATATATTAAAGTGACAACACTGGTACAAGGGCAAGTGCTCAGAAAATTGGGACTGCTGGAATAAAACTGTGCATGAATCTTTAACATCACTTGCATGTAACAAGAGGGCCAAGTTTAATCTCTTTATTGCCTGTATTCCCCAAAGGGCTGCTGCTCTAAGCTCTCTGAGCAGGTAACTGTTCAGTATCACTGTACCCATTAACACTGGCCTCAGGCCATATTTGCTGCATGCCGTGCACATTCTGTACTCAATATAGAATTGTTCTCCTTCTGGGATGTTCTGTTATAATTAACTTCAGATGAACGTTTTGCTAACATCAGCATTTATCATTTTAACACCCTGGGAGTTGTTACCCCCTCTCCATCTTAGTCTGATTTTGCAGATCTTGTGTGCCCCCCAGTACCTGACTTTTCAGGGACCTTGGCATTTGGCAGTCAGGGAAAGCTTACATGCCAACCTAACATCAAGCTGGTAGCACTCAGAGCACAAAGTCCCAAGACGACACTGCTCTTCAAAAAAACCCAAGAGCAGTCACTGTGAGCTCATTTGAAAAGAGCTCACCCAGGCACTCAAGGCTCTTTGCCTTCCCCCCATCCCTGCCTGGTTCCCTGACTGCCCACTGTGGAAGCATTGAGAAAAGACACGAGGAAATGTTTCTCCTCTCATTTCTGCTGGCTGCAAGATCCAGGAGCCACATATGAGACGTGTCCTCCCTGCCCCACGTCTCCTCCATCCACAGTGTGCAGAGCTCCTCCCTGGGACAGCCCAGCATGCTCTCTGAGGGTGAAGCACTAAGAGCCTGCAGCAGTCAGCCCCTGAACACAAACCCCCACTGCTCTGACAGAGATTTAAAAACTTGGCCAAGTTTAGGCAGATCCTTCTGAGGACAGAAAAAAGCCAAGCACAAAAGCAATTCTTTTGTCCCATTTCAAGTCCCTACGGTTTAGTCTGGCTGAACTTGCAGACTGTGATAGGTAAAACATTTCTTCTTAAAATCATTCTGTTTCAGCCTAAGCACATACAAAATACCTCAGCATGCAGCACATTTCCTCACCCAACAGGCCAGTTTCACAGAATTAAAAATAAGGTCTTAGAATAGAAGTGTTGGGGATAATTATGATTAAGATAGCTTGCCACTGCAACCCGTAATTTCAATTTCAAAAGGGTGATTTTATGCACAGGGGAGGCTAAGGGCACAGATTCATGAGAATTTGATGCCAATATCAGTGGCAACTGCAGAGAGAGAAGAAAGACTGTCTTTGCTTCTGGCTACACAGCAAACTGAACGAGGACAACACATCAGGATGAAAACCTCCATCACTGCCAGGGTAACTAGTGCTGGCACACAACAGGAGTGAAGGGGCACCAGAGGGGAGAAGGTTTGGTCCCTTTTCTAGGGTAAGCCACCTTCTGCCAGTTACAAACAACACCCCACAACCATTACCGGTTTTAGTCATTTCAGCAGTTGCTTCTGTCTTCCACACATTCAGGTGAGGATCCATTTCACTCCTTGGAAGTCTTGTTTTGCCATGTTTTCCCTCCTGTTCACACAGAATCCAAAGTGGCCAGCAAAGATTAGAATCATATTCTGTATTTTACTTGTTGAATTTCCCTACTTTTGGAAGCTTTCCACCTGGAAGCCAGGAAAGAAAAGTTTAAGAGACAGGAAAGACTGACCAAGGGCTTAAGAAGCATCTGAAAGTACTTGCTTTTCACGGGACTACATTACAACTCTTATTTTTATTCCAGCAGTACAAAGCTGGGCAGTTTTCTATCTAATGAAAGCTCTGGTGGCAACATAGAAAGCTCTGATTTGGACAGGTGATCTGCTCTACTTTGACAGAGCTAAATAAATACAGAAGCTAAAAAACCAGGAAAAATAGACATTAAATAACACCTTGGAGCTCCTGTCTCCAAGGCTTCTCGTAAGTTAATGAATGTGAGACAGAAGGGCTCCCTCTCTGAAAGGGTCTATTTAAAAAGTAGTACGTGGCACAAACAGTGGCTTCCTACAGCTTTAGTCATCTGATTTCCAGACAAGTTTGCTGCTCAAATGGGAGAACAAAGGGCAGAAAATTAAAGTGTCAGTTTGAGCTGCTGTGGTTCTCTGAGGCCCAGCTGGAGCTCTGTGTCCTGCTCCCTGTGCCCCAGTGCCAGTCCCAGGTGCTGCAGTTTGAGGGAACCAAACAGGGCTGCTGTGCAGGGCACACCAGCACCTGGTGAAGTTCTACCCAAACCAGAGCGAGGAGACAAGATCTGCAAAAATTGCAAGTTCTTTATTTTAATTAAACACATGCAGATCAATAGTCACTCTTCTAGATATCCATGACATCAGGTTAATTAAACCAGTTAATACTTTTCTTTCCACACCAATCAGTGAAAACCATTTTCATTGATAAACTCAAGAGCATCCCCGCTCTTAAGGTTTTAGTGTAAGACCAAAGCACTGAGCAAGTAGGCAGTAACCAGGGAAGAAGAAAACCCATGTGTTTTCAATCTATGAAGAGCAATTATTTAATCTGAAGTTCTATTTGCTTCCCAAGCAAGGCTCTGCTGAAAATAACTATGGGCCATAATATTTTTTTGTTTTCAAATGAATGCTTGATACAAGAATTTATCAAGGCCAAGTACCTACTCCCTTTTACCACAAAGTAGATAAAAGAACAGACAAACTTCCAGCCAAGTAAATTGTACTTTTCATTAAGAACATAAGTTTTTGAGGATGTGCACTTTCAAATTCTCTAAGTAGAATATAAAAACCATGCAGTACACACCAGTGATCAATGAAGCTGCAAATTACAACAAAAATCCCCAGTCCTGGGCTCCATCCATATAGCACCCACTTAAGAAGATTACTTGTTCACACAGCTAGAGGAATGAGACTGGTAATCACTGTAGTGCATTTATCACTTAAATTTTCTTGCTGTACTACAGATGTAAGAAAATGGGTCAAATATTAAAAACATTAATTTCTTCTGTACGTATTTGCCGTTCAGCGATGGATCAGGTATGCAAAAAAACTGAATTGTAACTAGGTGTCTCCTTTCAAGCTAAATATCATGACAACTTCAGTCCTTTGCATTATTTGCTCCTTCAAGTATTCATAATTCTTTCAGTATGACACAAAGAAACACATCAGTTCCACTAGATTTCCAAATGTCTCTTTGCACTACCTTAAATCAATGAAATTGCTTGTATACAGAAAGAACTGAAGTCACCAAATGATACATGAAGTCACTTAATTTTCTAATGTGTTTTAAAATAGCTAATGCAAGACAGGCTTTTTATATAGCTTGGCACATGTGCAAAAATGCTTAAGCTTAGCATTTGATTTTTTATTAGCCTCTGCTTTAGGACCTCTGACAGAGGTCACCTGTCCCTGGTCACTCTGGATCATATTTCACCCCAGAAACAAAACAGGATGCAGCAGGACAGGCTTAATCTCTTGCTGCCCAAGGACTTCAAAGGAAGGTCTCTCATGCCTCATTCCTGGGGAGCAAAATCTCCCTGCCAACCTCCTGAGCACCTTTCTGAAATTGCCAATGCCAAACGAAAACCCAAAACAGTGGCCAAAGCACTCAGATTCACGTTACCTCTCGCTCCTCCTCCCTCCTGTGCAGGTTTGTCCTTAAAACCAGCAAAAACAACTGCTGGGAGGAACAGCACTGTTAGCTCATTGATTAAATAAATTAAACAGATTAAATACTCAGTGGTTCACAGTCACTCTTCCCCAAAAAAGTCCTCATTTGGGCCTCACCTGCTGAAGCCAAACACCTACAAGTGAACAGCAGGGATAGTCCAGTGTACCGCAGAGTGAGACAACAGCCTCGTGCCCTGCCAGGTGCTCAGCAAAGGCCAGAAGCAGAACTTGGTACACACAGATCACATTGGCTGCCTCAGGAAGCTGCAATTTCTACTTAGAGTAGGTTTAAGGTGCCTGTGAGTCATTCCTAAGCAACACTGTCCTTGCTTTCAGCAGGTGCTGCAGGTGCCAGCCAGGGCTCTGCCTCAGAGGAGCTGCTGCTCTCTAAGCAATTTCAGCACAGAAAAAGGGATATAAGGAGAGCACAGCAAGGAAGACAAGCACTTTGCACCACACAGCTGGGCACTGTAAAACCCCAGCCACACAGTGGGTTATTAAAGCCAGGTAACAATCACACACAAGGACATTCCCTCCCCAAAGTGCTTATGCAATCTTCAACTCAATCTGTTAGTAAAGAACAGGAATGTTCTTCGAAAGCATAGGATCAGTTTGCTCCAGTAGGATTTTTATGCTTTGCTAACAAATTATTGAATGAGCCAACTAGACTCACTCACTACATCCAATTTGGTCTTCAAATATTCAATATATTCCTGGCAACAAGTCTGCTATGAACTGAAGGAGCTACTACTCCAGCAGATATTAGTTCCAGTTGTAATTTTAAAAAGTAGTTCATTAAAATGCTATCATGGCATGACAACAATGTTTTTTAAAACCTGTACATCATTTAAATGCTTAAATTCTGTTGAAATTCAGAAAGATTTAACTACTGCCCATACTCAGCAGGGCTGGCCAAAACACTGACAGAAAACCTATTCTATACTCCAAGTCAATTCTCCAGTCAGCCTTAGGAGTTCATTGCTAATATTAGCTTTTTGACTGCATCAGATTTTACAAGTGAACATAAGACAGGCACTTTTTGGAGGCACACTGGAAAACACTACCATTAGGTTCATTCCAACATGCACCGAAGCAAATTTCCCCATACTCCAGGCCAGCTGAACCACCAGCAAACTATTAACTGCAGTAAAGCTTTTGCACTGGCTTTAAGATTTGGGAGAGCAAAGTTAAAAAATGACCACTTTTCTGTATCATCAGATTTCAGTGAGAAAGAGCTGACAAGTTCAATGGTCTGAGCCTGGAGAGCCAATCTTGCACTGTCAGGATTATTATCTGTTCAATGTTTAGAATAATTCCTGGGTTTCAAAACAAACTTCTGATTTATTTTATGCTTCAATCATTCTCCCTGCTGTGGAAGACATTTCTGTCAAAAAGTGCTGTTTCCAAAACTGTCTTCCAGTTAATGAAATTAGTCTTTGTGCATCAAGCAAAAAGCACTTCCTTTTGGAAAAGAAGCGTGAAGAATAAGAGATTAAAACCAGGGCATTAAAGTGGATTCAAAGCCTGTCAGCAAAGTAAAGAGCAGCTTATACCTCACTTAAATTTGCTGCAGGCATTCACAGCAGAGTTATAACTTCAGTTCAATATAAATACCACTATTTTCATGTACTTGCCTTTTTTGCCTCTAAATCATTAACCAGATTTCAAAGTTGACCTGGAATTCATGCTCCACAAGTAGAGAGCAAATTAAATGGCTTCCCATGAAGTCACCAAGCTTAAATACAGATGACCCAATGTAATTGGTGCTGTTCACAACACAGGTGTTGATAAGTCTGACTACTGCAGAAGTCAACGAAGCTGCAGTAACGAGGATCACTGTGTCATATGCTGAGGAACAATTGCTGCTCAAACTTAGCTTAGGTGGCATTAACTAGGCAGTTGCTCATGGCATTAACTATTACTGCAAGCCAGAATCTGACATAAATACATATGTAGAGAGCTTTTCCTATCCAGCCACAAGGCACTGAAATCTTAGAGAGGAGCCTCAGCTCGTTAGACTGCGCTATAAACATATTTCCAGCAGTCTGGATTCTGTACCAAAATAAACAGAGGCATTAAAAGCAGTTCTCCAGTATTTTTAAAGGGGCCCAGGAAGCACGGTCTATTTGGTTTACATACTATGTGTTACTGTTTGGCATTATTTCTAAATTAGGAAAAAAAAAAATAGCAGACCTGGGCAAGCACTAGAGGATGGACACAAGCCGCCTCCATTCTGGCAGGGCAAAACACATTGCTGTCACACCTACCAAGTTTAATGCATAACAGTGTCATCTCTTGACAGGTGTAGTATGAGCAAAGGCAATTATGATGGAGTGCTTCAGGATAGCAAAAGAAAAAACTGTGAACTAGGCTAAAGCTTTAGTATTTCTGCTCTGGAAACTTCATTTTTCACAGAGATTTTGACCTAGTCACTTTTCCTGACAGTGACAGAAGATGATTGTTCCTCCTTGTCCCTTCCTGCATATGTTCCAATAACAGGGTACAGTTATCAAAGTTACCCAAACATATCCCTGTAAAACTGAGGTACATGTTTGACATTTGGTCCTTCTACTATATGGATGTTTACCAAGTGCAGTCTCCACATCTCTAAATCTTTTCTTGTCCTCAGAGGACAGGCAGCTATTCTCTGCAAAGCTCCCTCTAAAAATCTCAGCCCCATAACCAAACACCAGCAATCCACAGGGGTTAAAACTAAACCCATCGTTTTCTAAGACATTAGCAGGAGCGACAAGGCATTTAAGCAGCCAGTCATCAACAAGGCAGGTGATTTTTGAGGTTACAGAGAATACCTGTCTCCAGCCCCCTATGTTTGCAGCTGGTGAAGCCACAGCCTTCCACCAGCAAACCCTCTTCAGCAGCAGCTTGGAGAACTGAGGTACTTTGTACCCTGTGCTTGAATTAAACCCCCACCCCAGCTCGGGTTCTGCCAGCCCCGGACCAGGACAGGGAAGCTGTGTCGGGGTATGCAAAGGGAGCACACGAGTCACAGCTGAAGAAGCCACATTAGTGTGACTCACAGAACCACAACGGAGATTCTGAGGAGTTTCATAAAGCAGACTGAGCCACTGCTGCACTCTGACATTAGATAATTTTCCTGAAGAGAGACTGTTAGGAGCTACTAAAACCCAAGCAGTTTGTATGCAGAAAAAACAACAAAATCCATTTGCCTCCCAACTTGTTTGACTGACCTTGTGGTGCAGCTGGGGATGATGACAGTCAAAAGGGCTGTTTTTGTCACAGCCTCCTTCTCCTGCGTGCAAAGAATCACATAAATGTAGAAGTGCTGGCACATCTATGTAGAAGTGTTATTTTCAGGGTTTTTGGGTGCCCGTGCCCAGGTGCTGAGGGCAGCAGGGCTCTGTGAGGGCGGCACAGCCGGGCCCTCAGCCGGGCCGGGGCACCTCAGGAAGGGGCCAAACCTGCAGGAGTGAGGGGAAAAGGGTGAGGAATGTCCCTGAGAGCAGCCGGTCCGAGCAGGGGAGGCTGAGCCATGTTGGGGCATACCCACACTGCAGGCCATGTGGAGCAGGAGGGCATCTCCTAGAGGAATGTGGCCCGTGGAGAGGAGGCCGAGAGGAGCAGGGGTGCTGAGAGCAGCTGCAGCCCATGGAGAGCCCACAGGGTGCGAGCAGGAAGGAGCAGCTCCGAGGGACCGTCACCAACTGACCACAGCCCCTCACACGGCAGGAATGTGAGGAATAAAGAAGCAGCTTGATTACAATCAGGTGAGAGACGGCCAGACGGGACACCCGGAGCCATTCTGAGCTGGGCTGCCTGGGAGCCATTTGGCCTGTGGGGACTCTGGGGGTGTCGGGGCCGGGACAGCGAGTCCCACTGTTTAAACCTTTCCATTTCCCAGCTTACCTGGAAACAGTCGGTAAATCCGAGCGAGGCAGAGCCGCCTGTCCCGCCTGAGGCAGCCGAGGGCAGTTGGGCATTCACAGCCTTTCCTTTCGGGAAGGAAAGTTCCAGCAAAGCCGGAGCGGCTTTTCCCGCCCCGAGTGCCCGAGGGGGGCTCAGCACCCGCAGCTCCTCCTGCCCAGGAGCGATGTGGGCGGGCTGGGGGGGATTTGCCCCCAGGGAAGGGCATCGCCCCCCAATTCCCACCGCGTAAGGAACGGGAGCGAAGCCCCTGGGAGGGGGTGGCTGCTGGGAGGGGGTGGCCGTGCAAATGTCCGAGCCCATAAAGGTGCGATCCCCACGGCTCGGGGCGCTCGGGCCCCCCCCGGGCTGAGGCGCTGCCCCCGCGGGGGGCAAAGCTCTTGGCTGAGCAGTTTGGGCCCTCTGCGGAATTTCAGTCAAGGGGTATTTCTCACAGGAAGGAGGTGGAGGAGCCGGGAATGGATGGAGAAGTGACAGGCCTCACACAAGGCACTGAGGAAGCAGCAGTTAAAAAAAAAAGGAAAAAAATTGTGCTTCAAAGCAAAAGAGAAGGAGAAAGATGATTTCATCAAAAATCAGCCAGCCAGATTTTATTAGTCCTGACTGTACCTGCAGCATCTCCAAAGGACTACAGACCAGCGTACTTCTTTACATAATAGCTGCCTATCACCTCTTTAAGCCAGAAACACCAGACAGAAAGCAATCCTACAGGAAAAGGGGAAAAAAAGCTCTCAACTTGTTGGCTTTAAATTCAGTAAGATACTGGACTAAATGGAAACTCAGGAAAAGGAGACAAGAACTGAGGAGACAAAGTAAAAAGAAGAAAGAGCCAAACCCCCAGCATTTGTTTTGAAGACTTTCAAATTGCTGCTGACCATAAAATGAACAAAAGTAACAGAAAAAAAATACTGCCATAGCTAAGTGCCATGTTCCCATGATAATATGGAACAGCATCTTATGCTGCAATAAAATGTTTTAGCTGATCATTTGTCTTTTTGGCACTCTGCTGACACACTTTTTAAAGTGTTAATTAAAAAAAAAAATAATCAAATCAACACTACAAATTGGATAGATTTGTGCCCTACAAACAGTCTCTTCTGACCAGTAATTTGTGGAGCTGGGGCTCAGCCAACTTCCAATGAATCTGTGGAGAGTTTCCAGCAAACTGTCATCGCAGCAGGATGCAGTCCTTGATAGGGTGATCATACATGGCAAGTGAAGTGATGCTGAACTGTCACTAAACAAGTCTGTTTCACTGTGCCTGAATGTTCCTTAAAGGCTCACCCAAAAATGGAGATTGACAGTTTATATCCAGATATATATTTATACTATAATGGACCTAAAATCCAGTAGTATCCTCATGGAAGCTTTCCGGATGATTGTCACATTGTGGGAGAACAACAAAGAACGCTGGACCAGCTCAGTTCTAGAACACAAACAGTATTTCTTATAAATCAAATAGGCCATGACAAGAGACCTGAACATGCAGTACTTTCCCCTTAGGGATTCTGACTTTTATTCTATTTTCTTTAGTTCAAAAAAAAAAATATTTTACATTTCAAAGACATGAGAGCATTTTGTGCACCTAACACAGCACTCATCCTGTGTTCATTTATTGATAATATTTTTAGAAGGCTATTTCCAAGATACAGTTAAATAAGCACAAAAAGAAAGCTAATCTGCATGTAGAATACTTGATAATAATTTGGAAATTCAGTGCAGATGTATTGAATTGACAAGTTTCTCCTTCCTGAACACAGATTTGGTCAAGGCTACAACAGTAGTAAGAATCAGCAGTGAGTTAGTCTAGGCCTCCCTTGATGTACCTTCCCTCCAACAGCCTTCAAAATATCACAGTATCAGGGAAGTGACAGTGGAGTGTTTGTGTATTCTTGGAGAAAACATAAAATCCTTTCTGCATTACTGCCATGGAAATCAGAACATCCCTTCCTACACTGCAACTCTTTCCTTAGTCACATTTCCTTTGACTAAACATTAAGATGGGGAGAAAATGAAAGAAACCTTTCCTACTGCACGGTAATTCACAACAGCACAATCTTATAATCTCCTGTCTTTCCATCCTGCCCGCTACCACTTAAACGGGCACAGACTCTAAATTGTCTGAAGTGTCTTCTAAAAAGAGATAATTTAGTTTAAATCACTGTTTTCTGAACTCAGAAAAAAACCCATAAAGAACAAACAACACATACAATACAATATATACAAGACTGTCACCCTAGGGAAGAAGCAGATTTAAGAGGATTGACTTTCAGAGGGAGGGCTCAGTAGTTCTTGAAATTCAGAAAGCCCAGCTTGAAAACTGAGGAGTGAAGAGAAGCATCTGAAGATGAACAGCCACTGGAAAAGCTGATGAGAATGTGTTCAGCTATTTGTTGATGGGACTCCGAGGGTACAGGTATATAACAATGTTGCATATTTTCCATTCTGAATCACTTTGCCAAATTAACTGTTAGGCTGCAGTCTTTCTGCCAGCCCTGCCCTTCAAGCAAAGGATCTGTCCCACTCAAGGCTTTAACCAAAATGATTCAGACATTTCCAAGCGGAAGCTAAAGAATGTTATTTTTTTTTTTTTCCTGTTGAAAAGCTCATCACCTCAGAGTTACAGAACAGGATCTTGTCCTTGGGCCACAGACAGCCCTCTTTCAGAAGGGTAAGGCCCAGGACATGTGGATGATAAAGGCAGCTGAAGAAACACAATCAGCCAGGAGGACCAACAGCCCCCCAAGGGATTTAAACCAAGCATGCAGTCACTTGGATACCTTGGAATAATCATTTTGCAGTGAGATTTTAATGGGCACATCAGGAGATCAAATCAGGTTCTACCTTTGGATGGGCTTCATCCCATTTCAGTAATTCTTATGCAGCTCAGATTATTTAAGCAGGCATGGTAAGAAACAGCAAGAAGGGAACTAAGGGGAGAGGTCTGAATTAGATGCAGACTGTTTAATTAACTATCTGAATATAACCATAAATTTTTTATTTAAAAAAAACCCCAAACATAACTAGACCACAACAAAATACAGTAAATCATTCCTTACTCCAAAAAAAAAAAAAAGCCTTCCAAAAGAAGAGGCCAAACTGGGACTAAAAGATAGAATGTATATTAAAACCTTAAGTTTTCTAACTGAGGAGTTGGCAGGACTCTCATGCCTGGGGGAATCAATCCCTCATCAGACATGCAAGCATCCACCCATCATGCATGCATACTGCTCCGGAGATGCAGCACAACATACACAATGGCAGAAGCAGCCCAACAGAAAGGTATTTCTAGGGGAACCAGGAAGAAAACTGGCAAGAAGAGACACTGTTTTAATGATGCCAAGTCAATACTGCACTCGAAATAGCCTTTTCTCATTTCCAAAGCAGATGAAGCAACAAAAAGAACGCCACTCTGAAAGATGCAAACAAAAGCACAAAGCATACTGATCACAAAAATGCAGGATCAGTGCCTCACTGCACTGAACAGGGCTCCCCTGTGTTCACAAGAGGACACTGTAACTGGCAAAGTGCAAGGCATGTCTTTCCTTTTTGAGCAGCCACAGCTCAGCTCACTGTCCTGGAGCAAATAAATTCACAGACTAGGAACACAGAACTTCTTAGTGGGGAAGAAGATAGAAATGTTGGTCAGCTTCTCTGGAGAGGATGCCAAATGTGTGTGAGTCACAGTAAAGACAGTGGCCCACTGAGAGCACTTACAGTTTCAATACAGAAGAGTTGTTTCATCAACCCATAAAGCCACCCCAGCTCAACAGATGGAATGAGATTTAGAACTGCACCCTGTAACCCTGAAGATGGGATTAAATTATGAAGTAGACCTTGTAATGCCTCTATTCTGCCATTTCAAAAGGTGAACACACAGTGGATCACCTATGCTGTTTATCTTGGGCCAAAGGCCTTACCCACCTGAACAGACTGACCTGGAGGTCACCTGTCAAGAGAGAGACAGAGAACAGCAAAAAACCCAGTGTAAGAGACAAATACGAAGCAGCCAAACAGCCCAGGAAGATCCAGAGAGGTATTCTCTGAAGGGTTAGTGTTCATAGCTGTGTCTCCTGGACATGGAGTGCCTGTAAGCAGCTACTTCAGACACTTAAAACCCCCTGCAGTTCTCCCATTTCCTTCTGCTGTCAAGTGCCTCTGAACGACAAGCCATGTACTTGGTTATGCTAAAAGTCAAGGGTCATGGCAGTGGGCAGCAGCAGGAGCTGTGACACTTGGGGTCAACCCAAGCCCTGGGGCCAGATCCTACAGGGAATAAGGAGTCTGCAGGAAATGGGAGGTGAAGAACATGTGGGTATGGAAACCTTTTTCAGGATCACTTTAAGACCCAAAACTCACAACTCCCCAACTTTCACCACGGGAAGAATTAAAAAAACCCTCCTAGATAGTAAATGGTGAGATGACAGCGGACTCAGAAGAGCGTGTCTCTTATCAGATATGAATTATAAATCAAACACAGCAGGGTAGAGAAGGAATCGTTAATTTTTCAGCTCTCAAACCACAGATATCATGTTTAGCTCTATCCCACTAGCATTTGTAATACAATGCAAGAAAAATTACTTGGCAAAAGTAATTAGTCATTGTGGAATCGCATACAAATGAAAGTTTAAAGACTACAATGTTACCATTAAACTTTTCAAGGGAGACAATGACACTTTAGTACATGTACCTCCACATTCATACAGATTTAATTGTTCACGAAACAAAACAGTCTTGCTGCATGACATTCCTGTGCATTTGAGGATGGCCCAAAAATGACATTAAATGGAGTAGAAACTGTAGAATAAAGCAGATCTTCAGAAGCCCTCTCTGAAAGAATGACCTCCATTGAGTTCTGGGCTGACAGCACTTCAGCCTGGATTTGGCACATCTGCACACAACTTCCTGAACACCAATACTCCAGTTACACAGTGCCACTCTGCCCCAGTTTCCCTCTTTGAGGAACAGGGATGATAGCACTGATGATCCTATTCAAAATTATGCTACTGGAGACAGAAGGGATGGAGACTTCATAAGAAACAGCACAGTTCTGCCCCAGCAAAGTCTTCTCAACTCAAATAACAGAAAAGGAGGAAAGCAGATGTTTCACAACCTGTTCAAAACACTGTTTAGCAGCAGCAGCAGGCCAGACTGAGGGCCACATGTAAGATCTTGTACCTAATTATCATTGCAATCTATTTGTCAAATGCCATTTTCTATAAATACACAAAGGTGACATGACGACAACCATCCCATCTCAAGGAACCAGTTCATCTACTGTTATAAAAACCCTGTGTCTGCCTGTCCTCCTCCACTGTCCCCCAGCTCCTTGAGAGCACTGCTCATATAGACAGGCTTTGATTTCAAAATGGATGGATTATGTAAGGTGAGGAAATGTTCTTCCTACAGAATTAGCAAAACTTGGTCATTAAAAAAAAATAAATATGCAGTGTCTGTTGATGTCTTTATTGTTTTTGCCATAAAGACTTGTTAGCCATTTACACAAGATGCAGTGTGTGCAAAGCCAACCTACTTGTGCACTGATCAAGGTAAAAACCATAGACCAAGGCTGTCACTTTGTACCATGTTCTTTTAATATGCACATATTATGAAATCTCTCTTTTGAGCTACTTTACTACACGAGCTTGTATTTGGCTCTTTGCAGAGTAATTAGCATACAGTGTAAATAAAGAATACAATGAGACACAATGACCCTAAGAATTAGGGTAATAAATTATACTAACTGATACACAGCTATATTATATTATCTAACTGATATACAACTAGATTCTATTATGACAGGGTTAGCAATCATGTCCTGTTTGCTGTTATGGCTCTATCTGCAGCACTTTTCACTGGCTTCTGCACATTTCTCACTTCTAAGCATTTATGTGGTTCAAGGTCAGCTGCAGAAGTTGTAACCTGAGGTGGGTAAGAAACAGAATTGATCTGGAAGTAGGAACCAGAGTAACATTTCTCATCCAGTAAATCTGTGGCAATGGTTAATTCCAGTTGTCATCTAGACAGCAGTTAGGAGACAAGATTCTTTATCAAGAAATGCACATACACGGGGAAGACTCCATGCCTTTGGAGTCTGGCTAGTCATTTTTTAACCAAGACAACATCAGGGTTGTGTGTCACATAATACCCAAAGAAAATGAGTCCTGCCAGGTCAAATCACAGCTCCATCTCAGCAACCTTCATGAGCCACAGATGTAAAGCACAAGGACAGAGCTAATGCCTGCACAGCCCCTACATGTGAACCTAAACTGCAAACTTGAACCACAAACCTCAATCTACATTCAAGGAGAGACCCTTCAGAAAAGTAATTGCTCCCATGTGGCCAGCTGATAAGGCAGGGGTTACAGCAAGATCCTCAAAGAGGAAAGAGAGATGTGAGACTTATGCACCATGCAATGGAAAAATGAGATGATAATTTAAAACAAAACCAAAACAAGAACTTGGAGTTACTGGTCAAAGTCACAGGTTTGACCACATGAAGATGACCATACAGACATCCCCAAGTCCCTACTCCATCGCTGTGCCTTGGAATGCTGGAAGAGGAGCCAAGTTCCCCAGGGAAGTCTCTAGGGAGTTGCTCCTGAGCCCAGTGCCAGACACAAACCCCATGGAGGGAGAGCATGCCCATCTCCACAATTAATGGCTCCTGCTGCTCGGAGCCAGGAAACTACATCATCAAATGCTGGGTTTTGGTAAAACACAGGAGGTGGTTCAGCAAGCTGCTGACAGCAGACAAGGGTTAACCACAGCATCATTAGATCATAACACATCTGGAGAGTCTTCTTGCTGGGGCTAACATTAATCTTCAGAGAAAGCTAAACATGCAAAAGGAGATCTCACTCATGAGAAGGAACTGAAAGGGAGGTTATACACAATGAAAATAATCCTAAATAACTTTTGAAACTGAGCTGGCTGAGAGGAAGTGTTTTTCCATAAGAAAATACCTGCCTCTCCTAGCTGACTGGGATCAGAGTAGAACAGAAAAGTTTTAAGCTGCACTTTTCCATTTTGAAGCAGTTCTGTGATTGACCCAAGTTTAAATTAAAATGATGCTTGTTTATAGAAATGTCCAAGCTTTCCTTATTCCCAGCACTGCATTTAAATTGTGTTGATATTGATATTACATTGGATTATTTCCCTGAAGACATGAATGAGAGCTAATGTAAATGCCAATTTAGTTTTAAGAATCCTGAGAGAGTAAGGCTTTGTCTGACTTTATTTATGAAAGCCCTTATATATTTTAGCAGTCTCAAGTTTGCTTTGTTGGGCTTCCAACTTTAAAAGTAATTTGTTCATTTAAGAATATTCTGTGATTAGTTTAGTCTGAGTGAGTAGCAGCGTTTTTTGCAGAGCAGTCATTTCAAAGTGGCACATACAAACCTTATTTCCATGGGAATGACTGAGCAGTCTGCCTCTGTGAACGCCTCCTTCATCAAAAAATGACATTTTACATGTGGCTTGACAAAAACCTGTATTTCATGTATTCCCATGTTCATGTTGCCTGCCTTGTCCTCCTGCACAAAGGGCATTTCCTAATTATGCAACTTCATGTGATATTAAAGTACCCAGCAAAATGGTGCAGGTGTACACTGCAAACAGCTGCTTTGGTGTTTAGATCTAAATTCAAGAGTTATTTTCCCTGCACCTGGATCCACTATCCTTTGTTACTGGATGATCTCAACACACAGCAGCAGAGTACAAGTACTTCATGAGGATTTCACATTTGAAGTCCACAGATCCTGTGTTTACACATTCACAAACAGAAACCCATGGTAACTACTGCAATATCTAAGTATGGGTTACCATAAAGTTTATTCCATAATATCCATACTGAGAAAAACAGAGAATCAAGTACCCACTAATATTTGTATAATAGGTATAGAGCTCAGAATTTTAGGCACTTTGGACAGCTTTGAAGCAAGTCTAGCTAAATTGCATTAGTAATTGCATAAGAACAATCAGTGACTAATTAAATCCTCTTTCTGGATACAGATTACTGGCTGAAGATTTATGTAGTATACACTACACTGTGGCATACTCATTTGAATTAATTATTGCAATCACCGAGAAAGGATCCCCAAAACAGCCTCTCCACGGTAAAACAAGATCCAGGCTGACTAGGCTTTTCCAGTTTATGGTATTCTTTGCAAAAGAATAATACAGAATTTCCATTAAAAACTGCAGCATTACTGTCTCAACCCCCATGCTTCTTCCTTTCAATTTCATTAGCTGCTCCCACTGACAAATGATCAACTAATAGTAGCTCTGTAACAGTGCAGCCAAATTGAACATTACTCTTGGATTATAGAGAAATAAGTCTTGTATCTACTGGCTCAAATCAAAGGGCAGTAAATCAATGTTCCACTTTTGCACTGGTTCCACAAGTGTAGCCTGTCTAGCTTTTAGGATACTTCTCCCCCACTCTAGTGTACATCTCTTTCATGTTCTAAATTGGCTTGTACCAATGTACAATGTATTCCAGACCTATTCCAGTGCAATCTAAACAAAATTCATGGCTTCCCTTCATAGGCCTCAAAGAGTTGGTTTGTACCTTATATACTAAGCACAGAAAGCAGAGCAAACCTGTCCCAGGCCATCCCTCACAGGCCCCACAGAGATCCCCACACCACAGGGTTCTTTCTACAGCTGACTTTAGCTGAGAAGCAAGTAGTAGCAGAGTAAGCTGTTTACACAATAATGTTATGTGTATAATTAGCAAATATCCCAGGTAATGAACCTCAAGAATCAGATCTCCAAGGGCACCACAGGTATCTGCCTCTCAATTTAAGTTTTGTGTTTTGAGCAGTAACATCCCTTAGTTTACATTATTAACAAACCAACTGAGCCTGAACAATTTTGCAGAGAGTGCTTCTATTTATAAAAGGATACACGTGTGGCATACTTGGACAAACATGGAGAGTATTTAGATTAGCATCTTGAAAAGGACTTTAAACAAAAATAGAAAAAAATGCTCGTATATTCATGTACAAAGGCTCAGAGGCCCACCCTGATCTAATTGAGACACTCTCATTCCTATTTCCATATGACCTTAATATCTGTTTATTAGGAAAAATAGAAAGGAGGCTGCTACTGGCATAAATCACACACTGACTACAGCTGTGGCCCATGTACAGGAATAACTTCCACTGCAGTAGCTCTTCTGCCTTTTTAAAATGCGATTTACACTGAGCACTGAAATGCCACTGCAGTGGCTGCACACAGAGCTGTGCAGCCACAGCTCAACATGTCCAGCCACTTCCTGCCAGCAACAGAGGTGATTCTCCTTTTCCTTCTCTCAAACCACAGGAAGAAAAAATATTCCCGTTGATAAGAAATACCAGGGTTTTATTCTAAAGGAATGAATTTTAATAGCTTGCAGAAATGTCCTGTATTGCCAACTTTGCTGGTCCCCTTGGAAGCAAAGATCATAGAATCAACTAGTTAAAAGCACTAAAACTGAGGCTTCTTAGAGCATTAAAAAAAGCCCCCAACAAACCAAACAACTTTTCACACTTCAGTTAAATCTATTTTCCTGTTGAGACTGCCTGTCTTATCTTGCATGACAAGTTTGTCTAGATTCTATTTAGAAAAAATTATATAGCAAGAGGAAATTGCCACAGCTTAAAAGGACATTTCTTTGTCATAACAAAAGTAAACATTTTTCAGAAGCTGATGGACATGACAACTGAGATGACTCAGGTCAACCCAGCAAGTGTTACGTCTTCTGAACTGCAGGTAGAGTGGACAGGAAAAACCTGCCATTAAAGATGCATTTAACATGGAAAATGTTAAGATACCTCAGGAGGCTACACTGCACTGCTTGAAATCAGTGTGTGCTTGTGAAGTCAGTTTTAAAGTTCACCAGATTAAACTGATGCACTTTTTTGCACGCCCTTTTCCCTCTGTATAGTGTCAACTGCATGGCCGTCAGTGAAGCTGCTCCATACCAGTTACAAAAATTTCTTGATTTGGCATATGAAAAGAAAAATATAAAAGAAAAATCAGAAATACATTGAAACACCAAGCTGTAAAGTATGGTGTGGAAAGAAGGTTCAAGAAGGGGGAATTTTTTTCTTTTTCCCAACTGGTATTACCACTATCGAGTGAGCCCCTGGGATGGCTGGAAACAGACAAGGTAGAGGAACTGTGCTCCAGAGCTCTCAGGATTACGGGGGTATCTGATACAACCGTGCAGTCAGTACGAGGGGGAAGTGCATAAGCAGAGTGGCAACGATTCCATGTGCTTTCATACACACCAGGAACACCTGGAACTTCTGGCATCATACAAGCAACTGCCACCACAGCTCACCCAAACCCACAAGCAGCCTTCACTAAGTTATGAGGCAAAGGCCAAACCCCAAGAAGGATGTAAGCCCACACTTCAAGCCAGAATTCATGCTGTCCAGCAGCGTATCAAGATAAAACCATCTGAGCTACAATTTTCTCTTTATTTTCTTTGTTGCGCATTTACTTATCAGCATCCAGTTTTATTTCCTCTAGACTGGCATAAAACACACCTGTGTTACAGATGAAGCTTCATAACATCTGTAATACACATTTTAAGTCACATTTTATCATTTGTTCTCACTGAAATCAGAACACTGAAAAGACAGAAGTGAGGATTTGAACATCTGGAACTGGAGTTCACCGAAGACTTCAAAATACTTTCGGTAAGAAAAATATTTTGGATACAAATCAAATTCACTAAAGCAAAGATAATCTTCCATTAGCTTGACCTTTGCTAGTGACTAAACAAACTCGAGTCAAAAAAGCAGATGATACTTTCCCTTTTGTGATCTGTGAACATATGCAAGTCATGGGAGGAAAAGATCTAATAGATGGTTCAAGAACTCTAGGTACACATATAATTATATTTCCATTAACTACCATCCAGGATGGTTACTATAGTTTTGAACTTTAAAGTGCCATTACATATTTATTTTAAGGTTGTTCCAGTACAGGATCAGATAATTGCAGGAGCAGGGTAGTGCTTATGATTTAAAAGGTACATTCATCACAAATGTACCTGAATTCATATATGGCTACAGAAATGCTGAGCCTTTGTAGTTCATGAAATACAATAACATGATATACAAATGTGGAAAGAATACAAATTTTTCTTTAGGTATTCATTAATGGAAGCCAACATTTCCTTCCTGTTAGGGTAAGTCCACCAAGCCTGCTATTGAGCACAGTCTACCAGCCAGCCAAACAGCACAGGTATAGGCTATTTATTTCCTTTCCATCCCCACCGAGACTTCAGTTTCAGTTGCTCTTCTCACCAGTTTATCACTCCTCAGTTCTTTCCTGAAGATTATTGATATTAAACTCCCTGAGGCACAGACTGCATTAGAGTGCCAGCTGCGGATGTCTGTGGTGTATACCTATGATTACCTCCCATTATGACTCTTAAGAACAAAGTTAAAGACTCCTTTTCAGTAGTGACTGAATGAGCTTTTGCCTTATTTGTGCTTTCACTTCACCCAGAGAATTACCCATTTTATTATCACATTTAAAGGAATAATATACAGCAGTGTTACTACCATTATATCAAAAAAGTAGTGGCTCCTGGACCTTTGTTATGAACGATGTGTTTCTACTGTACTTAAAGATGCTGCATGCTGCAGAAAACGGTCTGAAAATGGGCATTTTATCAGAAACTCCTAGCCTACAATAGTCAGTGAGAAAATTACAAGCTTTTTCCTCCTTACTAAAATGAGCCACAGTTTTCCCTTAAAACCATATGCTTTTAGCTTGCTGTGCAGGCATTGCAGCTGCTGAACTAACTCAGAGGTTCCCAGCACTAACACCCTACAGTGAGTAGCCAATTTAAACAGGTGAAGAGAACTATTAGCTCCAGAAGAATTATAAAATCGTTCAGGTTGGAAAAGTCCTCTCAGGTCATTGATTCTGACTGTTCACTGGGTGACATTGTGCTTACTGACAATTAAGTTGCATTCTCTCCTAATACTGAAGTTACACAGTCTAAAATAAGGTGGCAAGTTCTTGAAACTCCGGGTCTTTGAATGAACACACTTCAGTTTACATCATAGCAGTTGGTAATCCAAGGCAGACTTCACTGAAATAGGTTGTTATCACTAACAAAAAGCCTGATAAGAACATGCAGAAAAAAAGATTTTGGTAGAAATAAGCTCAGGTCTGCTAGAACTGAATCACTCTGGATTCCTGCAGTGTTAAGAAGAATTGGTTCTTCCTTCATTATGTCATTTGAATTGTTCATATAAGTAAATTAGCCTAATCATTCTATATAACATTATTGATAGGTTCCTTCATAATGCTTAGAGTCAATGCTTGTTTACTCTCCTGCTGTGACAAATTAGACCACCTACTCAGACACTGTATTTATTACTGAAAGAACACACATGGAGTGCTAAAAGCCTGTGATAATACAACTGCAACATTTAGTTGCCTTTCCAGGCAATAATCTTGATAGCTAAACAGTTTAGTTCCCCCTCATAAAATCAGAAGGAATATAACAGCGATAAAGTGAACCCTAAGTGGTTAGCTGAGGAAAAAGAATAAAGGAGAATCTATAATGGAATTTTCCCAAAGTATAACCGTGCCACTGATCTACACCACCACAAACTAATAGTGGACACTTTATGTGCTGCTTTTTAGCAAAGGTGTTTGGACAAAAGCTAAAAATAAAGACCACATTGCAAAAAAGCTAACCCTGGCCTTCAAGTTCAAAGAGCTTTTCATTTAGGAGAAGACACTTAGAACGTTTGACTTGTGCCCACAAACATGTCCAGGTGAGAAAGCCAAGTCAGATCCTCTGTTTTCATACATGTTATTCAGAAATGTTTCCAGTGCCCTGAAAAGATTATTTTTTCTATTCAGTAAGTGGTTTAAAAATAGTTGTTATTATTCCATTTTTCCACATATTTTAACCTCTATTCTAACCTCTATTATTCAGTTCCACCACACTGAAGTTGTTCAAATCCCTGATAACCCACCGAGCTGATCTGCACCCAAAATTTGATATGAGTCCCATCCATCATCAGTTTCATGTGTTTATACACAGGTTACTTCATTAACAGACACAGCAGTCTTCGAGCTTAATGACACAAATAAGGAAATAATAAACACACATGTAAATCATTATTTGATTATTGTCTTGTGCTATGACAAGCAAGCATGGATTGTATCAAAAGCACTGCTTAAAACATTTTTAGGCCAGTGTTCCAACTGCTGCACATCAGAGGTGTATCCAATATCAAACAAGTTGTGCAAATCAACACATTTAAAAATTCAGGTCTATCTCAGCCTTTAATAACCTATCACAACACAAAGGTCTTCGGGACACAAAACACAGCCTGTGGAAAAAGATAAAAAATGGAAATGCTCAGGAAAGGGGTAAAAACCCACCACCACACAAAAGACACTAATCTCATTAATACTGCTTGCCTTGATTCCATGACAAAGATAGATTTTACTAAAACTGCTCAGCATGAAAACAACACCCAGTCCATACAAATTCATCTGAGTATTTTTGAATGGACAGGACTTCAGATCCTGCCTGCCTGACAACAGTTGCTCAATTATGTGCTACTTTTATTACACACAAGACTTGGCAGCAGCAGAGAACGTATGTCTGGGACAATCCTCAAAAAATTTACTAACACTTCAAGATACACAGGCCAAGTTACAATATGGAGAGATCCTTAAAATACTTCATTTTGCATGTAATTATTCACTGATAACAGAGGGAACAGAGTGAAGTTTGAGATTCGGTAATAAATTAAAGCCAATTGCTTTTCCATACAGTAATGAATTGTAAAATGAACATCTCTGTTGAGGTCCTGCTGCCAAAAGGATGTTTCAACAACAACTGTGTTACCAGGAAAGTCTTACATCACTAACCAATTTGTAGCTCTACGCTGGAAGTATCATATGAAAACAAGCACACAGCTTCCCAAACAACCTCAGCATATATCCTTTCTAAAGCAGCAGGAAAAATAAATGCCGGCATTAAGACGCCCCCTTTTTTTTTTTTTTTTTTGACTATGAAGCCATTTAATATTCACCACACCACTGTTAACAAAGTTCATCATAAAAGCCAATTTCTGTCCTGTGCTTGCCTGCAAGCACCAAACTATAATTAGATGCCCAAATGATGAATGATAGGCAGATACTTGTACCAGTTCTTGACACAGTATAATATCCTGAAAGGATTTACCAGTACTTCATATCAAATGCATTGAAAACAAGCAATGAGAAATCAAGGCACATTAAGTCAAGAGCATAACTTCAGTGTCAAAATCTGTTCCGATTTAAGAAACTGTTAGACAAAACAACATCCACATTTTATTCTGAAATCCTGCATTGAGATTACCACACCAGCAACGAGCATTTTGAAACATCGAGAATCCTATCACAGCCAAACCACGAAAGATAACGACACAGACACATACTCCCACTCTCGCAGAGCCTTCTGCTTCCAACAGCTTCACTGAGCTTGGTTCAAAATTAGCAATGGCAAAACAAGGAAAGCAGAAATAATAAAACTTCAAATTAAGTGAATATAAGTGTAATAGCCATCTTTTCACCTTCCCAAAAGGCAGCTTAGTCAAGGCTCCTTTGAGAGCACAGTTTTGGAGCATCTGTCTGGAAAGAGTGACACCTCTGCAGGGAGGCTGCCGATACCCCGCACAGGAAGGGTTTGCGAGCGACAGAACTCCAGTGTACGGAAAGGGAGAGCAAACAGAGCCGAAGCACTACAGCGCTCACATATTAATAGAACTACACGAGAGCTGCAACCCGACAGCCAGAGCTCAATTCTGCATTTAAGGGAGAAGAGAATGAGGCAAGAGGAAACAGAAAGGGGGGGGAAAAAAAGTTTCCCCCTCTCTCCTTCAAGCAAATGCAAATTTGTTCATTAGATGCTCAGGCTTTTAGGAACAGTTACATAAAAATACGTAGAATCGGCAGTGCTTGGAATAGGATTCCTTGCAGCTGTAAAGGGTCTGCCGGGTAAATGCCGGGACGGGCGCGGGGCTGAGGGAAGAGGCCAGGTGTGCGTGCTGAGGCTGCGGGCAGCGGAGCCCCGGGCCGGCCCCGCGGCGGGGCTGCGCCTCCCCGGCCCGCACTCACACAGCGCGGCTGCGGGGCTCGCCATCCATCCCTGCCGCACGCACCCGGGAGCCCGCTGGGGCTCGCGTGCCATGAAATGGTGGATCTCGCTGACAGGCACGCTGTGCGATACGGAGCGGCGGGGAGCCCTGCAAAGCGAAGCCGGGCAGGGAGAGGGGGAGGCAGGCAGGCAGCGGGACCGGCAGCGGCGGGGCCTGGAGGGCTGTCAAGCCCAGCCTCGCCCCTCGCCGGGCCGGGCGGCCCCAGCCCGGGCCCCCCTCCGCCAGAGCGGTACTTACGTGAAAACAAAAAATAAAGTAGTCGAACCCACTAATAAGGCAGCTGCAGTGGAGACCGGGATGTATTTAGTAGGTTTAAACCTCTTTCCAGTGCTGCTGGGCATCCTGTAGTTTACACATCACTCTGTAAATCCAACCCGAGAGGAGGGCGCCGGGAGGATGCGGGTCCCTCCGGCGCGGGGAGAGCGGGACCCGGGCGGCAGGGAGGGACGGGAGAGGGACGGGAGCAGCTGACCTCCAGCACAGGAAATCCCACCCACACCGCCCAGCCCACTCGGCTGATGTCAACCAGCCCCTTAAGGTAGCGCTGCGGGGACACGGGGAGCGGGGCGCGGGGCTGCGGGAGGGCAGCGGCGGCCGCGGGCCGGAGCGCCGGGGCGCGCCCCCGCAGCGGGCAGCGCGGGTGAGACTCTCTCCTTTCTGCACGGGGAAAACAAGGGAAAAAGGCAACGCACTGAGCTGCACGGGGCGCTGTGCGGGACCCCGGAGCCCTTGCAGCAGCTCCCCGCACAGCGCGGCCCCGCTGCGGCACCCGCGGGCAGCGCGGCCCTGCGGGACGGGCAGCCGGGCACGGATCGCTGCTCTCTCAGGCCACAAACCCTGCGGCTCAGTCCGCTAAACCCAGGCACAGTATTAAGGGAGCCGCCGCAGTCTGCCGAATTTAACCGATTCCGTGATTAATAACAGAGCGCAAACATAACTGGAATTGCGGTATGCTCTGTTCTTTTTAAACCTACCCGTTAGTATCAAGAGGCAGACAGAAGAGGTGATTTAAGGTAACATCAGAAAGTTCACCGAATCGGCGTCCTCAGGAGCAGCGTGTGAATGGCTCCTCTGTTCGCACTCGGGGGCACCACCCAGCAGCTCGCCTTGGGCAGAAGGAAGCCCTCGGATGGGGAGAGTGGTTCGAGGCCACTTGGAAGTTTGGAAATCAAGACCAGGAGCTGCAGCTTGCTCCCTCCGTCCCTCCTGCTTTCTGCCTCAGCTAATCCCCCTTTTGCAGCCGCCAAAAGATAAGTAACCACTTTGTAAGGCAACAAAACCCGCATGTGTTGTTAAAAGCAAGCTTGCCCTAGAAGGTACACACTGCAGTTCTGTTCTGAAAGGACTTTATCATTTCTAAGAGTCCACAGTCCTAGAGGTCTTAAGAACAGAGCAAGTAAAACCCAACCAAAAAGCCATAAGGGTCCTCAACTTTGCAGTCTGGAAAAAAATCAAATAAAATTGCGAGCATCAGCTTTAACAAAAGCGAAGCCAGCAAGTTCCAGCCTCAGGACATATGGCTATGTGAAATCTCAGCTCATGCTAACAACTGTCCCATTTCAGGGGAGGAAAAAAATATTCTCTAGCCCTGTAGAAGAACTTAAAAATGTCAGGTTTTACCCTAAAGCCACTAAAGCCAGAAGGCAATTTAAAATGATCTCCAGACTAAGATTTTTGAGAAAAGGGAGGGACATCTACCCAAGTTATTTTGGAATGGTTGGAGCACATTGAATGTGTCCTATGCTTCACTACTCTTTGTCATGCCAGCTTATTGAAATTAATTATTCTTAAAATCTTTGCAACTAATCAAAAGGTCAACAATTTTACACAGAACCAGGCTCTGCATACTAATCTGAAAGCCTTCAGGCACAGCTACAGGAGCATGTTAAGCTGGATCAAGAGTGTACTTGGGAAGCAAATCTCTCAACTGCCTTCACTTACCAGGTTTGATGCTATTGCTGAGTGGTCTCCAAGGAGAAAGTACCTCAGCACTTCCAACTGTATTTTCCCACAAGGATTCCTTCCTCTCTAGAAAGTGTGCTTGTCAAAGGCAGCTTTGCAAGTGGGGAGGATTCAGGGCTTCTGCTCCTTCCACCCTTCAGAATGCTTTTCCCTTCACTGCTCTGACACACTAATGCTGATCTCACTGTATTAGCCCCAATTTAGAGGGCCAATCTTTCAAGCCACTCCTGTTCTGAAAGGAGGTTCTCAGCAGCAAGCAACTTTGGCATTTTTCTTTTTCTTAATCTCCCAATCATGCAACAATTATGCAGATGGAGACCAAAGATAACTTTGTATGTGCAGTCAAGGGCACAAAGAATTGCAGCTTTCAGAACAACAAGAAGGGGCATATCTCCAAACTTCAGCTGATGAAGAACTCTGTGCCAGCCTGGTCTGTGCTGCACAACCATCCTGTGGATCACACCACTTGTGCTGTGCAGCAGTGCAGAACCACCAATTCCAGAAGAGGGCTGAGACATTCTCTGTTACAAGGCTATAGTGTTATGCTGAATTCTGCTCTTTTCTAGGGCACATTGTAGATTAGCTATCAGAAAGCAATAATTTTCTGTAATTTGGTGTCCAACAGTTCACCTCATTTCCTTCCCACTAACACTTCAGCTCTCAAGAACAGTCTGTTTTCGAGACAGCATAAAGCACTGCTGCACAACTCTCAATCTCATTATTATAAGCCAAGTGTATTTAGAGCCACGAGATGACTTTACCAGTCAAACTGTAGGGATGTCTGAGGAGGACTTGACTAAAGCTGAACAGACATGTCTCAGTCTCCTGGAACACCTTTATTTCAAGGACTGCAGTTTCTGGATTCACACTACCTTATCATCATGCCAGAAGATTTTGGCAGCACTGAGGTAAACAGCAATGGCAGCATGAGTTAGGGAAAGATTTAATGACTACACAAAGAACAAACACAGCTCCAAAGAGCAATCTAAAAATAACCTGGCAGAGCATGGCTAGTAATTGCGTATTTTCTTGCAAGATTTTACTCTGAGGTTTTACCCCAAATGAGAAAGGGCCAACCACAGAAGCTGTGCTGGAGCCACATGGCAGGGTACCACTCTCAGAGCTGGTAAGATGAAAGGAAACTCACAACAGAGCAAGCATCAAAAAAGCTTGATTGCCATGCAATTTTCATATCAAATCATGGTACTAATATTAGCTGGAAACCTTAGCTACATGATTAAGGAAATTCTTTTATTTTGCGCACTTCAAAGTACTGAAAAATCCTCAGAATATTTTATTGGTCACTATGCAATTTAGCTTCTAGCTTGTATTTGCTGCTGTCATTAAACAGTGACCACAATAAATAATTCTACTTTTCTTACAGGATTTGCTTACTACAGTAAATGCATTTGCCAGTCTATGCAGTACTGGTGATCTGCAAACTGCTCAGGGCCACTGGGAGAACCCTCAAGGATCAGCAATTATTGTTTAGTAAAAGCTATTTTTTCCTCAAATTTGCAGTGCTCAGAACAGAGGACATCTGGATCATCTTGAGCTGCACAGTCCTGCCAAAAAGTCCAAGCAGGGCCAGAGAGTTCTGGGTATGAGCCAGGCCTACCAAGTTACCCACTGGAACTTTAATATGACAATTTTCATTTAGTTGTTAATTTCTTACCAGATAAATCAAGAAATTATTGCCTAAGAATGACTTTTCAGTGGCCTAAACAGATATCCCCATGAAGTTTTCTAGATTTTTCCAATAGGTATTTTCCATGGAATAGCATTTGCTCAGAACAGAACTCTATTTCCCAACTGCAGTGATGGGGCATGTCAAGTTGTATTTACTATGAGACTTTTATAACTCCATAGACTGATTCCTAAACAATCCCCACAAGAAACTACTTACCTCAGAATGATGCAGCCCTCCAAACAGTTTTGAGAATTCACCAACCATCCTGTTTAAAACCACTAGAATGAAATATCACTCTAAATGATGCTGCTGAAAATCTGAAAGCCAACAGTGTTCATATACCAGCAAACAAGATATTAAAGCTGATAGGCACTATTTATATGAAGCACTGTGGTTTTCATTATACCTGGTAGAATAGTCTTGAGAAATAACCTCCAAAAATACAAAATATTCAGTCATTTTCATGCCCAATCTATCTTTGTTGATGCTTACAATAGCCATAATTGCTTTTATGAAAAAATAGCATTAGAAAATGATGAACTTTTAACTACTTGAAAGGAGGCCAGCCAGCACAACATGGAAAGGCAAGAACTCGTGACATCAGCTTCTCTGTTAGGTCATAGCAAACTGCACATTTTGATACAACAGTCAATATCTATGATTAATCAGTTGATGCAAATTTGTAGAGTCAAGAGTGATGAACAAGCTGGAATTCTCCAGCATGGAAGTTTAAGATTATAAAGTTCATTAAATACTTGCAGTAGTCAGATACCTTCCTCAGAGTAAGTTTGTTGTATGTAACAACTAATCCAGATTTGGGCTAGTACCTTGTCTGTACTTAAAACATTAGGATCACAGAAAATACACCCCACAAGTGCTAGCTTCACCATTAATACCTTAAAAAAGTATTTCTACAACTGTGATTTAGTTCTGGATCTGATATAGCTGCAGTTTCACTAGGAGACTACAGCAAAATAGTTAGACAAGTCTTTCACATATGAACAGGTCTTAAGTCAATGGTTAATGTCTAATCTGACTGAAGTGGACAATGATAGTCCATACTTAGATTTGCATAGTGTAAAAATACACCAGTCGTGATAAATCTGATGCATAGCTGTAGATACTAATAACTATTCAACTCTTAAATATAAGGATTTTTGCTCCTGTACTTCTCACTTTTAACAATTTCAAGACTTATTTCCTCATTCTGTACTGCTTTAGAGAGCACCTTGTTTTCACAGGAACTAGAATCTGAGAAATCACTTACATTTACAATTCACTCTACAGCTGATTACTTCAAACTTTTCTTCATCAGGCAAAGTAATTCTGATCTGTTGCAGTTACCTCTCCTTAGCTCCTTACTCTGAAAATATACATTGTCAAAGATTTAGTTGAAGTTGGTGAAAGACTGGCAATTCCTCTTATTTCTATTTTAAAAAGTAATTCTAGCTAAATATTATTAGGAAGACCTTAAAGTCAATCCTAAATAAACAATCATAAAATACAGCTATGGAGAGTAAATGGAGAGGTTTGGGGTTAAGTAACCACCCTGTTTAATGACTCTGTCCTGCTCAGGCTGTGGGTGCTTTCTGAACCAATCCTTCCCCACACACCTTCACAGAATGTCAGGTGAGGAAAGAGCTGCCACACCTGCAAACCTCACTTCTCCACCTCTCTTCTGCACAGATCTTTCCATGAAGGTATGTGTGGAAATCTCATTTTTCAGTTAAACCCTTCACTTTTTTAAATTAAAAAAGTTTCAAGACACCTAGTAACAAAATTCAGAGCACTCAGACTGATTTTTGCCCTTTACATGCAGGCATTCCTTGAGAATGTTGCATAGAGATTCACAACATTCTCGTACCTGCACAATGTTAAGAATTTTAATTTTCTGAGGTTTTGGTATCACAGGGAACTTGTGTTTGATGCAAGCTACCTTATCTCACACAGGAGAAAAAATAACCATCATTTACTATTAAAAGACAACAAATTGTAGGGTTTGCAATTTGTAAATGGGACATTTAAAATCACTAATACAAGTTTACTCCTGGAAGAAAAAAAACACTGCAACTTATTAGCGTAGTCTTCCAAATAACTAACATGGGATTTAGAGAGAACTGTTTTGAGTTAATTTCTCTAAGTAGACTTTTTAAGTCCTTAACTACCTGCTAAGAAGATACTATTTTGATGCTTGTCAAAATTTAATGATTTCCAAGTTAAATTCACTTTTACTACGATGTGAGACCTTCAGAGAGGTTCAGACATCAACCACAATGAAGTTACTGCCATTTAAGAAACAAGGCAACTGATGTATTTGAATAGGTGCCCACAAATTTCAAAGGGAGCTTTTGCACTACAAGTCTGCACTATTGTCAAAGGACTGTTGCAGTTTTGCAGCAGTTATTGCCTGACAAGACAGGCCACACTCTACCATCTCAATATCCCTGTCAGCAGTGAAGGTGGAGGGAAAACACGAGTACCTGGTGACCTGGGCAGGAGGGACAAACACTACAACAGCTGGAACTCTAAAATACTCACTACAGAGTAAGCTACAAAACCATTTCAAGGACTCCTCTTGGCAGTCTACTTTACATACAGGAAAGTTTAGCATTAGAATGACTTGCACAAAAAGGTCTTATTTCACTGAGATCAATTTTAGAAATACTTACTGCTTTTTAATGCGTAGAACACCACACCTATGGCTTCTAAAGTGACCAGGACATTGACTGACCATCCTTTAGTTTAGGGGACTACAGCATTCTTCAGCCAAATGTTATCCAGAGAAATTATTTCACTTAGTGATCTCTCATGACTTTGCTCTCAGACTGCATCCCTGCAAGGATGCTTTCAATCCATGAACTGTAAACACGGATCAGTTAACCTAAACAGGAATGGAAATGACTTGAAATCATTTAATCATGCATAAATAAGAGGGGAGAGTAATAACATTAAGCAGGAGTCATCGATATCTAATATTAAGACAAAATAAGTCTTTCTGGTGTTGGCTCCCCTCTTCTGTATGTTTGATAGTGAAATCCAACTCACCCATTTTGCTGCCTTCACCGCTTTGCCCCTGCAGACTAAAAATGCATTCCCAGTAAGCATTCTTAAAATAAAAAGCAAATCCTTTAAAAGAAAATTTAACTTTATTTTGAAATTTTTAAATGTCATTTCTATCAATTTAGACACACTGTTTGACATTATCAGATCAGAGAATTTACAGTGACTCATGGATAAAGATTTGGCTTTTACATTCAAATGTTAAATACTTCAGAATAGCTTTGTCTTGTTATTTCCAAACCAGAAACACTAAGGAGCATTTTATTTTGCCTTTCAACCACCTTTGTTAATTAACAGACTTTTGATATCTGCTGTACTGGAAGGGGAATGTGCAAAACACCAAAGGAATTACTTTGCTTGAATGAAGTGAGTACCTTAATTACAGTTCCAGATTTAAGACTCACGGTAGCATCAAAAGGCAGCGCTAAGTAGAAAGACGTGATTTTGAAAAAATATGTTTTCCTCAAGTAGACTGCAGAACCTGACTGAGTTAAAAGCCTCTTTACGAAGATAAAAAGGTCTTTCTATCCAATGTTAACATCATTCAGCCTTAAAAGTTTAGCAAGTTTTATCTGGTTTTCATAATTATTTTGGAAACTATTATAAAATTTCATGACTATCCTAACACAATCTTTATATTAGTGTTCAACAACAAAATTCAATTCAGCTACCAGTCTTAATTAAATTGATTTTATTGCTTACTATAGTTTACTTTCTTACTCTAGCACTAACTTGAAATTGGTCAAATCTCTTCACTGCAAATGGTTTCTATTTATCCAATTTGCCCATTCTGGCAAGGAGAGTGTCCCTCAAGCACCTACAACGTCATTAACTGTTCCAAAGTGAATGCCACACTGCCAGTCTCCAAGAGGGACAGCCTCCCAAGCATCTGAGAAGTTCAAAACTCCTCCAGTTTGTAAAAACAATGAGCTCCAAAGCCCTAGGGGGAGAAAAAAAACCTAAAAAAAACTTATAAATGTATTTTACAACTGCTACGATATGCTGACATGGGGAATCTCACAGGAAGGTACTCAACCAGTTTGGATTCCTTTGTGTACACCTCAGCATAACAGGCTGCTGCCTTCAGTCAGCAAGCAGCACATCATGGAAGATCTGGGACAGCAGCAGCAACTTCCTGCTGGAATCAAACCTTTGTAGTATTAGCAAATTTGGGGCGGGGGGAAGCACAGATTTTGTTTCATAAGAGGAAAATATTTCTCAACTCTCACAAAACACATTTGCTCCCCCACCTTTATTTCTACTGCCTGATGGGCCATCATCAACAGCGTGCCATGGATGCTCTTACTGCCTGATTCCAGAAGTCTGCTGTGTTTCAAGAAGCACAGGCACATTCCCTGCTCAGTACACAGCAGCAAGTGTGAAAGGTCTGTTATATTACAGTTTTAGAAGTCATGTAAGCAACAGGAATGCAATCCTAATTGTCCCTGTCAGTAAAGTCTGTTAACCTACCTAATCCACAGGAATGATGATATGTAGCTTAACACCCAATGAAATAAGTGTATTCATAAGCCTTTGCAGTTCTGCCCCTGATGCTGCTTTCACATTTGTTTTATTCACTCTTTTGGATGACTGTAAGTAAGTGTTTCCACTATGGAAAAGAAAGTTAGCACAGTACATTTTCATGACTGGGGAATGGATTTTTCTGAAGACACCTTCCAAAGGGCAAAAGCTTAGAAAAAACAACCTGAACGTTGAATTCAGTTCCTTATAAAGTCCCTTGTAAAAAAAAAAAAAAATTTAAAAAAAATCAACCAAAATAAAACCAAAAAAAAAAGGAAAAGAAAGAAAGAAAAAAGTAAAGGAAAAACTGCAAGGCCCAGGATGATTTTATTGCTTTTCTTCAGTCTTTTCCTTGGTCTCCTTCTTCTCAGATTCTCTGCTCTCTTCCTTTACAGAAAGGTCTTCTAGTTTTTCAGCAACTTTATCAGCACTATCATTTTTGTCTGTGCCTGCTAAAAGATTGATTAGGAAAAGTGTTACATAGAGGGAGTAATAGATTTTCCTGTTCCAGGGGAAAGAGTAGAGAAGTGGAGGGTAAGGAGGTGGGGAGTGACAGCTGGTATTCAGAATACAAACAACAATAAAGACATTCTCCACTGACCATTGGAGTAAATAATTCCATTTCTTTTCCTCTGCTAATTATTACCTCAGATGGCAAGAAATATCACTTGCATATGTTAATCACTACATGAGGGCCTAATTACAGGGACTGAGAAATGTGTAACATCTGGACAGCTGTGCTGCTACCAAAAAACAAGTTCCATACAGTGTTCAGACAGTCCCCAGCTTCTTGCCATCTTAACCAAAAAAACAAAAGTTCCCCAGTTTGAAACTAGGGAATAAGAATTCCTAAGACAGGAAAATTCCAGTCTAAGTATCTTGAATAATGCTAATGCAGACCACAAGATGGAAGTGTTTAATTGATATGGTGAGACATCGTGTCACAAAGGCAATTCTACAAAGTGTTGCAATAATCTACTAAGAGACCTGTGAATAAATGCTACAACTTCATACATATTAACAACTACAAAAAACATTAAGTATTATACTTGCAGGGTTATATTTTTGTGCAATTTGGGAAAGGGAACTGGAAGGCAGAAGCAGCACTATGGTTTCAGTGTTCACAGTTCGTTTGAGTACTACAAGCCATAAATATTTCCCGAGTAGCCTTTCAAAAGAAGCTATGTCCCAACAGCAACTGTAACAGCCTTCTACAGGAGAGAAGGCCATTGTCACTGGTGTGAGCCATTACTCTTGCAGACAGAAAAGCACCTGAACTGAAGGCTGCAGTTCAGCACAGAGTGAGTCTGCTGGAACATGACACTCCAGGGTACTATAACCACTCACACAGCTAGAAAACGTGGCACAGTTACACAGACTACCTTACCTTTCTTTGCTGTCTTGCCTACTTCGTTCCTGCATTCTTCAAATTTTGCCTTGAATTTCTGTGCATCTGTTTCAGTAAAGATAAAGTATTTTTTCATTAGTTTTACCACCTCACAACACTGAATACTGCCAATCTTGAGGAAAGATACCCAGTGAGAAGCTGTGTAAACAAAATGTGCAGGAACTTATGAAGTAATCTACTAAATCACACAAGATGCAAAATTCTTCCATCCCATCTTTGTGCAAAAGCAGTTTATTTTCTTCATCAAGTCTACTGAAGCAGCTTATTTTGCAAAATATTATGTAACACCAGCAGGAGCTGTTTTGTAGTTATTGCAACTCCCAAGCTGCCTCTAGCCTAGAGGAACAGGAATATGATGTCAGAGACTGCTAACACAACTATCTGTATGCAAAAGACTGAAGATTAGCTTTGAATCTTTAACAGCTATGTTGTACCCTAAGAGTCTTCCACAACCTTATCATAACTTGGGAGTTCTTAGCATCAACAATAGAAGATGATGCCTGTTTTGTCAGTACAGCATTCAGACTCTGTACACCCAAAGGCTGGACTCAAGCTAGTCTACAAGAGCTAAGAATGCAGAATTGTCATGACATTTTGGTCTAACTTATCACTTGACTCAAAAGTAATTCCAACCAGCTGATCCAGTCACAATGTTCCTACAAATGCAATACAAGCAACGAGAGACAAAAGCAGAATGGGAAAAATGCTTCCTAACACCAGAACGACAGAGGAGGGAATTTATTATGCCAGGCTGGTCTGGCTGACCACAGGAGGTCACTGTTGTCCCGCAGGAATTCTGAAGGCACTAGGAAAGTACTCAACAAAGCATTTGTATGGATTCCTTTTCAAGCATCTCCAACAGGAGAGAGACCCTGAAGGACATATGTCTGTTCACCTGCTTAGCCAGTACTGCAAAGGGCAAACAGAAAGAGAGGACTACTCCCCCAAGACAGAACAGTCACAAATCTGAACAGCCCCTGCCACAAAGAGGGAAAGACTTTTCAAAGATGAGCAAATAGTTACTAAACCCCTTTAATGTCCTATTTGATTATAAAGCCAGCACTAAGCAATCAGACCAGAAACAACAGCTAAAGGATATGGTGTTGGAGTCTTAAGGAAAAGAAACCAAGCAAGATACAGTAAGTTCTTTGCAGATGTAGGCAAATCCATCTAGTTTTAAAATACCCTTTATGATCCGTCTAGCATGTGGGGAGAAAAGGAGGCTAACATGCAGTAAAACAGGAAATGCAACACTTTTTCATTTCACTTCTTTAAAAGAAACCCAACAAAACAACATAAACCCTCCCCCACCCAAACACTTATTTGATTTAATCCTAGTTGATCCATAATTAGAGTTGCTTTGCTGTTCTGGTACTCACTGTAGTCACTCCAGAAAAACATGCCAACTAGGTATGGTGGGTTTGAATAGCACTTTTCACTGAGAGCTACATTTATTCAAAACAAATAAGATACTACATACTTAATTAAAAAATATTTAGATGTTCAGCAATGAAGGTGGACCAGAAATATCAGGTCAGGATTTCCCTGTCTCTAATGCAAATATCTAACCCTAACTACAATTCAGCAACTGAAATAAAGGAATGCAAGCTCCATGTGAGTCTCCAGACTGCTTTTAGTTTTATTCTAATTGACATTGCACTTGCATGAAATGGTTTAGGTTAAAAAAAATGCCTAGGGCAGAAACTGCACAAATATTACTAGAGACCTAATTGCTACACTGTTTGTCAACACATATGGTTATGTGATTAACAGACTCCTCTCAGATAAAGCAGTAATTAGCTAACACTACCACGCAGGGGTGAGATAGGGCATATCTACAGCAGTGTTTAGACATGCAGTGTAGAGGGAGGGTTTAAATCAGTGTTTAAGTTTAAGTTCAGTGCCAGTCCACTCACTCTCTGCGTTTAAAAATCGGATTGCCAGAAGTTCAGGCTTGGGGCATTCATCTGCAAAGTCAGCATGTGTGTTCCAGACCCATGCCCTGTCGCTCCCAGCGTTAGGCTTCAGCTCCATTAAGGGTGTGACTGAAAAGAAAGCATTAGAAGATGTACAGAGCACAATAGTAAATGTTTTCCACACCAGCCCCCATAAATCTGACAACGGGCTGCAATGGTTATGTAAAGCACTTTGCACAGAATTACTTTGGGATAAATAGAAGACAATGGTGCCTATATATAATTTTCTTTATATCGTCAAATAAAACAATGCAAGACCATTAGTGTGTAAGAGGACGCTGGATTCCCTACTGTTAAGAAACTGAGAGTTTGATTCAATTTTTTGTTTAAAACAGATGACTGTGATCCAGAGAGATGCAGTCACTAAGCACAACTCTGAAGTACAGGCAAATGATTTAGGAAGAAAAGGTATCCAGACATAGAAACAGCATTCATTCCTCTTTTACACACTGAAAACACTACCAAAAATCAATTAAAAAGAAAAGCATTATTCCCTCAATTAGTCATCAAACAGAGTTAATTTCTTTCCCATCAATTCAAAGCTGTAGTACAAGGTATTAGAGATTTCTGCAGCACTGCAAAGTGTACACAGTGTATTGTCAATCCATTTGTTGCCTCCCAGTAAATGGAGCCCTTTCCCTCCAAGATGCTCCAGTTACTTCACCTGACTGACTGGAGATGCTCTCACACTACTCTAAGACTTTGTACATCACAGATATGCCAAGTGCATGCAGGGCTGTTTTTCCCTTGATCCCCTGGGGCCTGTTTAGTTCAAGAGAAATCTGAAGAGTCTACTCCCTTCCTTGCATTTTAAAACCTGGAGATCAAATTACATTTTGTTCCATTCAATGTTTTGCAAAAATGACGAGTCCTTTTGTCTGCCTGTGAGTCAGCATAAACTCAATAAATAAATATATACTGAGAGCAGCTTTTCCAGGAAAAACCCCAAAACTTTTGACATAAACACTATAAATTTATCAGTTCTGTTTTGCATATATGCACAACATCCATTTCGTTAAACAAAAGGTTCATTCTTGCTGCTGACTACACTGCTTTCATATTTGCCATTTCATTTACTACACAGGAACACCTGTGTCCTCTAAATAGTCTGACTTTGTGAGGGAATCTACCCCAAGAAAACAAGTGTTACAGCTTCTGATTTGAGCTAATATATTCTTAAGTTATCTAAATGTAGTTTAACTCCACAGAGCACTGTATACTCCTCCTATAAAAGCCTGAGCATTACCAAAGCAAGCAACAAAATATCACCACATTAATCTACTTGCTGCAAGTTATGCTGACTTTCAAGTCTGTCTTGCCCTTTCATATTATTTTTATTCAGAGAGGATTCTTTTTTGAATGAGTCAGCCCAATATACCATATTCATTTCAGTTTATTTTACAAGCAGAGAAAGGCAGACAGATTAGTTTAGCACCTCACTATCTGTTTTCTAATGGCTAAGGGATTGGTTCTAGCAATTCAAACACTTAGCTCAAAGTAGTAAATTATTACATCATGGGTTTTCTCAGCCTTTTACAAAAGCAAGCCAGCACATACTAAATTCTTATTCCAAACAGTATTAAACCCTACATTTTCTATAGTCTATTAACCATTAAAATAAACCACACTCATTAGAAGCAGTTACATAATGCCTGTCTACCCCAGCTAAATTTTGAAGTGACTTTAGTTATAGAAGAATATCAGTCTGAAGCTAAAAAACCCCTCCAGCTTACTTCCATTAATAAAAATAAGCCCTCATGGATTTTGACACCTGTACTCTTGTGTGAAGAGCAAGAGACAACTATATTTACAGCCCATAAACATGATGTCTGTTTAAAAGCTGCACAGCAACTCTCTAGCTGCTTCTAAAAACACACTGAGTTCTTAATCTACACTGTACAATTGTACAGACTTATTTTTAAAACCCAAAGTAGGAAGCATTGAGCTGTGTGACATACTGTAATGGTTTGCACAGATCTTGAGAGTTTTATCCCTCCGCATGAGGAGGCGAATCGTTCCCTTCTCCTTGTGTTTCAGGAGTTTCACATCACCAGTTCCCCGCTCTTTCCATTCTGGATGCTCATTCTCAGACGCAAACCGGAACAGCTTCGCTCGCCTTGAAGAAAAGAGAATTTAATGAGTCTGCAGGCAGAAACATTTATGAAACAGCACACTCGGCTGTACAGTTGTTCTGAAAAGCCACACACAGCAAGGAACAATTCCTTTTTTAAGGGTCCCTGTTCTAAATCAACACACAGATTTATTAACTCGCACAATAAATTAAATTTAATAATAAACTATTAGGGATTATGTAATAACGATATTAAAATTCAACAGGTTCTGGACACTCCTTGGGATGAGAAACACATTTCGTGTAGGCAACCTTTTAAATTCAGGTAGCTAATTAACAGATTTGGCTATAGCCAGAGTTCTTATATATATTACAACTGCAACTGCTTCACCTACACAGCAGGATTAATTTACAAAATTTAGCAGTTTAACACTAACTAAAGATTCTTGTAAAATTCCAAGCCCAGTGTTTGATCAACTATTAACAAAGTGTCTCACCCTCTACAGTCACTCATTTCCTTTTAACTCCCAAAGCTTACTTGCTGCTATCCTTCAACTGACAATAAAGGAAGCTCAGTGCTGCACTGCAGTACAAAGTATCTGCTCCAGAACTGCCTCATCTTCCAAGGTGCCAGTGTGCCAAGGGACAAACAGTTTGGGATATTAGTCAAAACTAACCTAACACAGTCTGAGCTCTGCTAGTGAGTTCGAGACACTACTACAGGAAAGGAAGCACCTGTTCCCAACTACAAGATAAATATAAAAATGAAAGGGATAAGGACTTGAAATAAACCAGGTCCTTCAAGAAAGGTGTCAAATGTTGGAGCAAGCTACTCTAACAGAGACTCTGATGCAGATTAACTCAGAAAAGCAAGTAATCCCTTCCAGGTCCAGGTGGCATTCAGTAGGTTTAACTATCAGAGCAACCAGCATTCAAAAAAAGGTTCCTTTCCTCCATCACCCCTTTGTAGACAAGATTAACCTACAGAGCATTGGAACTTACACTATTATTTCACTACCACAATCTTCTGAAACAAAATAATTTAAAAAAAAAGAAAATCTTTCCATGTGATACTGCACATTGCATGCAGAGAGGCCAAACTGTCAGGGATCTCACCATGCTACCTGTCAGAAACTGCCCAGTAGTTATTACCAGAATGTATGGAAGGAGAACTCAAATCTCTATTCCAGATAAGCAATACCATTCTGTGATTACGTAAACCCAGCAATTTTTAAACCTATTTAAAGCAAGAATATCAGGGATCAAATTCAAAACACTTCTTAAGCCTTTAGGCTACACTTCTCTTCAGGCAGATCAAGCTATTCTGATGTGACAATAAGCCCAATCTAAGGATAAAACTATGTTTAAGACAACAGATAGGTGCTGCCACAAATGCGTTAATACTGTACTGCATCTATTGCTTTTATTTCACTATATTGTACATCACCCTTTACCCAGGGCAGCAACACTATACACATCTCATTTCTTTCCTCCCAAGATACTTGTTTTACCTTGTGATCACACAATTTCTAACCTCTAATTACTACCCAAGTTATTTTCTTTTATGCTAAACAATACTGAAGACAGATCTGTACTATCAGCTCCTTTCTATTGCTCCAAACTTCAGTTTGTTGGGGCATTATTATCAGGTCCCCCCACTCAATCTCTGCCATCACAGTAAATATCAGTCAAATTAGCTTACAGCTTCATACAGAGATTCCTAACAAGTTATCCAGCTTTTTACAAACACAGTCAAGTTAAAGCCTAATAAACATTTAGGTAATAGACAGAAATATTCTACTTACATCTTAAAGAGTTCTTCCTCATCCTCTTCCAGAGTTTTTATTTCTTGCTCAGGAAGGGAGACTATGGGCTCAAAATGAGGATCGTGGTTAGAATCATCTGCATTTTCAGTAGAAGTATCATGCTCCTCGTGTGCTTCCTGGGGAGAAAAATAACACAAATAAAAAACTTGCCATGTATCTAAAGCCTGAAGTACTTGTATCTGTGTTTAAAATCAAAAGATTTGTGACTTTGCAGCAATTACGTCTTAGTAGTTGAAATGCCCTGTAACAGTAAAGTGGAAAACAAGTGGCTTTCAAGTCAACACACAGTTACACTAAGAAATAAAAAGGTGCTCATGCAGTACTAGATGTTTTAATCCTAGCACTCATGACTTGTGCAGGTTTGGCCTTGGAGCAATAGCTCTTGGTTATGGAAAAGTATTCAGTCATTTTTCCTATATAATGTATGTTATGTTACTGAAGCCCTACTACTCCTTAGTGCCTAATGACCCATCATTAATGGGAAAAGTAGGAAGAAAAATCCCACACAACATCAAACCAACCACCTAATCCAACTTAAGGGAGACACTACATCCCACACTCATCATTCTGGTTTATGTGTTAGAATCACCCACAGTCAAAGACATTTCCGAGGCCCAGCTCTAAAACTCAAGCAATAATTTCAGTTTTTTGCTTTAAGATTCATCAAGGACCTTCAGGTTACAGGCAAATGGCCAAAACACATTAAATCTTTTGGGAATCTGTCAGAGCATTCACCAAGCTTAAGAAGAGATTTTTACTGTGTGACTAGTAGGTGAATGATAAACATCTCCAGTACTTCATAGCTATGGGCTGCTAAGGAGCACTCAGCACACAAGCCTAGAAGGGAGATTCATATGCAAGTTTAATGAGGCCACAAAACAGCTATCTGAGGACAAGGGAACTGAGCTGGGCTTGGCTTTTTTTGCTGCTGCTTGAATAACAGAGAAAGGGAAAACAGTCTATACCAAACACATCTGACATTATTATTAATATATTACATCTGTGTGAAATATAAATCCAATTTTTACTTTACAGATGAAAGAGTCCACTCATACAGGCTCTCTGCACAGTATCTCTTGCAGAGAAGGTACACACCTCATGGACACAAAGCAACTGAAATAAAGCAGCCTATTTTTACTAAATAGGAAAAAAAAAAGAAAAAAAAGAAAAGGGGGTCGGTGAGAATTAGGCAAGAAATGCTGTAAAGTAAAATTCATTTGGGTCGACAACGTCAGACCAGCAATCGTTGAATTTTCGTCCTCAGTGTTCCATGTGGGAAAAAAGAAAGCAAGAAAGGCGTTACGTCACATCTGTTTCCAAAAAACAGGAAAAGAAGCATTAGCCAAACTTTTATACATTGTCTTCTCCTGTGCGAGCAGCACGTCCCGCCTGGCGGTTCATCCTCCATTCTGCGCCTGAGCGATTAATTACAGAAGGCATGAGAAATGCACCGTTCGCAGCCGCCGCGGGAGAGAGCGCGGGCCCCGCTATCGCGACAGCGCTATCGCGACACGAGGGGCTGCTGAGGCACGAGGGGCTGGGGGAGGGGCGG
>VXBX01003747.1:34970-55513 GCA_013400415.1 Scytalopus superciliaris | reverse complement strand
TATATATATATATAGTGGTCTTACTCTTTGAAATTGTTTCAAGTAAAGCATTCCACAACTATATGTAGATATAACTATTTGAAGAGGGGGCTGATTTTTAACGCAACACCATCCCTTCCTGTGACTGTAACACAGCACCATTAATGAAGAGCTGCTACTCATCCCAGCCCAACCAAGCGGGCAGTCAGGAAGGCCCTGCAAGGGGCTGAATGCAGCACCCAAAATTCCCAAAGCATCTTACAGGAACCTGGAGCTGTCACTACTTTGTTCAGCTCTGCCAGCCTGTCAAGACTGGGCTGTGTAAAGATGCAGCAACCTTAAACTTTGCATAAATCACTTCACTTGCTTAATCTTCACTAGGAAGCAACAAACTCATGTTCTTATAGAAATGCTATGCTTTTCACAGCTGAAATCAGTTTTATTCTCAGACTGTAGCCATCACTGACAATAAATGCTTTCTTAAGTTTCCAACAATGTACAGCCAAAGCTGAGATGACTTTGCTCTGGCCAGGCCCTCACCTCTGAAAATTGACAGCAGAAATTAACTGTGCAGACACCAGTCAGGGCCATCCACCTTGGCAGGAAGAGGTAAGATTTTTCATTTTTGGCAAAGAGGCTCATTTTTCTCTCAGAGTGCTAGTGAGTCTGAAATCTCAAGTTATCAAACACTTCTAAAACACATTAAATATGGCCTAAACAACAAAAATATTTACTATTACAGCCCACAGCTGTGCTGATAGTCCACCTTTCCAGTGACAGCAGATACCAAAAGAAGCACTTAAGAGTTGTGACATTTCCAACCTTGACATCATTTAAAGTAAAAATACAAATCCCAATTCACAAAAACATTGTCATTTCATTGAATTCCAAGTGTTTAACCATTTAAATATTCACTTCCTTACCAAAAAGGTGATTAAGTTCTTCCCTAAGAAATGAGCCTGCACTAATTTAATTTCTATTTAAAAACACCTACAGGACTTAAGGAATAAAAGTTCCTTTTGCTAGAAATGCTTAAGCTATTGTAATACTGATCACACTGGTGCATTTTATAATATCAAACTTTATTGCTCAAAACTAATTGTCTGAAAAATACACATGTAGTACTCAAAGACCAAACACAGAGGATTACATGATTGTGCAGAAAAAAAGCAAGCAGAGGCTCAGTGAAAATGAGGCTTTATAGTTGTACCAATTTAGCACTGGCATCAAGCAACTGCACCCAACACAACTCAAACAGCAACCATTGTTACCTGCTTGGGCAATAAGGATGAATTTTGTTTTGTTTTCCCACTTTCTCAGATATACATTGGAATACTGTAACTAATAATTTTATTTGGTTAATAACAGCATGGCTTCTTGCACTTCACATTTCTTCCCAAAGAAAGTTAGGAGGCTATCACTTCCTGAATTTCACTCCAGGACCAAAGTACAGTTTAGAGAATTACTAAGATAATCATGATGCTTTTAAATACTTGGATGTTATAAATATATTTGTATAAAGCCTAACAGCATCACAGGAGAATGGAAGTTTACATACAACAGTTATGCATAATAGTCTTTCCAAACTTCTGAGTACCCAACTAATGCATCAGTTTTGTCTAATAAATATGTAAAAGAAAGCTGATGACTGGTGTTTCAGTAGGTAGCATCTGACTAGTCACTGGAAGTCACAGTAAATTTTCCGTCAGTACCATGAAGATTTGAATGCACACTAAGTTAATCCTTAAAGTCAACATACCACACTTTTGTCAAGAAGCACATAATAGGCAAAGCAAAACTGTCTAATCCCCAAAGGATGGAACAGCTCTTAAAAATACACTCCATCCCTATAAAAATACCCATTTTCCTCTGGATATAGAAGGGATAAATAACAAGTATCAGTGACAAAAGCAGCAGTTGTTTTATGCATTCATACAATCAGATCTAAACCTTTACAGCCGATTACCTAGAAAACACACAAGAGTTACAAGACAAGTTTAGGATACATCTTGAATCACACTGTAAGTGTTCATGCAGAAGCTGAAGTTAATGCAATGATCTATCCTCTATCACAGCAGCTCGTGCTTATGTGCAAATGCAAGACTGTTACACTCCAAACAATAGTAAACATTAAAACACAAGAATACTTCACAATGACAAAAACAGCAGTTACGTTGTTTGTTCCAGCAGTTATTGCGCTATTTTCTGGACATCTCTCCAGTTAAAGGCTGCAGCAAGGTCTAATACCATCTTTTTTGTTTGTTTATGTTTAGAATGCATAATATACGTTCTAGGCTTTGGTTCACAATGAAATCTCTGGATGTTTTAATTAAGGGCAATGGTCACCTTGTGATTCTGATAGTGGCAGAGTGAGGTAATACAGCAATCCTCTTAAAATTAATGAAAACAAATCGGTAAGCGAGGCATCTATGGATATTCTGCAGGTGACCTGCAAATGCATTGACATTCTGATTTCAGAAAAATAAAAAGATCTACAAGGGTGATTTGTCTTTTACAGTGCCATCCAAGTACAGATTTTTCTGCTGAAAACATATAAGCTGAAATAAAACCTATCTAAAAGAGTAATACATTTAGGCATAGAAGATATAAGCCCTGTCTTTAGGAAAATAAACAAAAAAAATCCAATAAAAACAACAAAAAGAGACAAACAGCAAATCACTGCTTGTCACTACTGCACCAATATTATATACCCTTCAAAAGATGGAGATTTATTAAAGCTATACAAAAAAAAGCAGAGGCAGTGTTTTTTGTTGGTTTTTTTTTTTTTTTTGACAGGCCACTTCTTTAAATAATAGTCTATGTATAGTCTTCCAACTACCCGTATCCTGTTGTAACAGGATTACAACTCGTGGAACTAAAAAGCTAAATACAATAATAAAAAATGGGTGGATTCATATTTGCAGAGACCTCCGAGTGTATCACTCAAACACAGAAACAGGTAAGACTCCAAGACTCCTCCTGTTTAACCTCAAACATTATATGCAACACATTAGAGAACATTAGCTTGAAATATAAATTAAAATCCACATACTTCCAAAGTAATGCATGATGTAAAAGGAGGTCTTACAATACTGATGCCAACATTGTTAAAATCCAGTAGGCACTAAATTCAATATACTGCAGCGCTCTATGTAACATGGTAAATTAAATAAAAAAAAAAAGCACACCAAAGTCAAAAGAAAAACAAAACAAACACCAAAAAAACCCCTCAAGCCCCCAGCTCCTTGTCCAGGTAAGTACAGGAGCTGCAGCAGAGAACTGCCTTCTTTCCCTCTTGCAGAAGGAGGAGTGTAAAATAAAGCAGTGCAGCCTCCTGGATAAATCACTGAAGCCCTGCCACCAGCTTGGCTCTCTCTCTCTGTTCAGAGCACACCAGGAAATGGTTCCCAGAGAACACTCACTGCAGTCACCCAGCCGAGCCCCCCGTGCAGAGAATGGCACCCCCCAGCAGTGCTTTCACTACAGCCACAGCTCCTGTGCTTCGCTCAGTAAAGCCTCCAACGACATAGTGAGTGCTGCCTGTTTGCCAGCATTGCATCTCAGAGAAGTTGCATATCTGTGATTTTCTTACTTATGAGTATCACCAGTTATGGCCTCATTCTACTCATTACTCTATGTAATAATCCAAATCTACATTCTAATTTTCATTGCAGAAGTTACACGTTTTCTTTAAAAACTAAAAATGTAATTAAAAAAAGTAAAAGCAAAAACTTATTAAAAAACCTAAATTGCTGCAGTTATTTCAGATTTTAGGGTTGTGTTGACTTTTCTAAATGCTTTGCTTTTATGGTGCAAACTAATTAAGACTTAATTGGTCAAGTCAGATGTAGTCTGACACCAAACAAACCAGAAATTGTTTATTGCTGGGAAAAGGGAGTGGAAAGTCTTTAAACACGTCATTGGCAAATTATTTGCAGACTATCAACCATCATCAGCTGCGTTTTGGCTCCAAGCTTTGAAAACAGCCTTTCCAATTACAGATTTTAATCATATAACAAGGGTCATATTTTCCCTGTTCAACTGATCTGTAAACTAACACAGGCTCTTTTCATTTAAAATAAACCCCAATAATTTTAGATATCAAACCTGTTACTCTTAACACTACCAGGTATACTTGTTCTTTTCAAGTAATAAAAAAATCTGCATCCTGTGATCTCAAATAACTAAGCCTGGCAGGAGACAAAAGCAAAACAAAAACAGCATTACTGGCCTAATCCTATGGCATTAGGAACATTGCTCATCACTTTCCTGTATTTGTCACCAAAGTGTCTTATCAGTGCATATTATTATGTGCTGAAATGCAACAAAACTTTTCACAAAAATAGTTTTAGGCATGTTCATACAAGAAGATGTACATATATTTCTTTTATATATACATATATATGAATGTGTATATATATATATAATATCAGCTTCAACCTGTACATAGATATACTGAATTTCATACTTAAAATACATCCATTTCAAACAACATGGATGGCTTTCCAGGAAAAAGTGCTTGATTGATTTTATCCTGTGTGAACATGCCTGTCCCTCTGTGCATTTGCCCAAGTAAGAGATCTTTATGATCAATCCTTTAAACGTATGTATCTCAGAGGTATTAAAAAAGGAAAAAAAAAAAAACCTAACCAAAGAAAAAGAAACTAGGAAAAAGTAATATTGCCCTGATGATGCAAAAAGAACAATGCATAACTGAAGCAGCTTGGATTTTAAAAGTTATCTTGCATTCTGCAGCAAACAATTTTTAAATAGTTGTTGAAAATCTAGTTCCTCCATTTGTGTTATTGCTCCCCACGTGCATTTTCTCATTACACATCGACAGTACAGAGAGGTTCACTACCAGGTTGAGCCGATTCCACTATTGTCATCTTGGGTTTCTTTCGTGTTTCCTCCTAAAAAAATATGAAACAACCCCCCACCACACAGTCACAAAGAGAATATAACCATAAAGCACCATTAAAACTTTGAACAATTTTAGCCAAACTTCTGTCAATCATTGTGAAAGGCTAACTTGGGCTAATGTTAAAAATAAATTTAGATACAATTAAGTCACAAGCCAGCTGAAGAGAGATGAACACCTCTCTAGAAGCAGCCCCCACCCCAGGCAAGTTTTGAAGTCTCTTTACCCAAGATACTGTGTAAACAAGCAAAACAGTGTGATCACTGGTATGCTTAAACCATGGCATTTGTGCTGTCTGTAAATGCATAAGTCCATATACTCACCCTTTCCTGTGCCAGTTTTTTCATTTCTTCCTGTAACTTGTTCAGGATGTGCAGATTTGGCTTGTTCTTTTTGGCATACTGCTGAAGTTCTATCACACTTCTATCAGAGGTTTCCTATTTGACAGGACCACAAGCAACAACTGATCAGCTTTTTTCATGAGAAAAAAGAAATTACATACATGAACAACAGTTATAATTTCTTAAGTAATAACATCTATTTCCACAAGCTAGTTAAGTATTAAATGGCTTATATAATTTTGACCTGGAAGATGCAAGACTAACACAGTGATTACTGTCAGTGAAATCACTCATCTTGTGTTCTGGCAATAGCAAGGTATGTGGATCACTTCAGAACTGAGAACCACTCACCAAACAGACACTGCCTTCACCATGAGAGGGACCAACACCAGCATACCAAAACTGACACCTGAAAGCTTTGCTGTAACTACATTTAGAAATCCAGAAAAACACATAAAGCAAAAGTACAGTCACGGGGTAGGTTATGATCAAAACAAAAGCATGTTCACCTGTTTAACCAGCTTGCTATTCTCTCTACCATACATACGCAAGAGAGAGCCCCAATTTTTCACGTGTGGATGCAGGAGCTGTAGGATTTTCTGTGAAGCTAATTGCTTCCCCACTCTCTTATTTTTGCCTGTAAAAATAATCATGACAGTGCGTCAGTGCTGGAATGTTATGTAATGAGATGAACACAAGAACTCGTGTCAGTCAAAACTGAGGCACCAGAGAAGAGTAGAATAAGCACGTTACAAGCTCGACAGCTGAACAAGCACCCCCAAAACAGGCAGCAAAGGAGAACAGGCAGAGAGGACACATTTCTCAAGTGCTGTACTTACACCAGCCTCGCACCGTGTGCTTGCCACAAGTCATGACATATTCACTCTTCTGATTTTTCCCAGGAATCACTTCAAACTTTATGGATGTATCACCCATTCCGTGGTTTCTTAAGCACAAACAAAATCAAGATCATATACTAAGTAAAACTACAAACAACTCAAGTGGTTGCAGCTATCTTTGAGAGGCATTGCAATGAAATTAGATATATTAATACGTTCCCAAACATTAATTAACAAAGATATTTTTTAGATCGGTAACTTGAGTTAGATGAACAAGCAAGCCTGCATAAAAGAAACCCAAATATACTTTCCACAACTAAATCCTGATCTCAGAAGAGGCATAAACAGCAAATATGAACTAAATATGACTCAGCATTAGGCAGTTCAGTCCCCACTGTGTCACAGCCCCAGGGAGCACAGCAAGCTCAGCCAGCACACAAATGCCCAGGTCACTGACAAATACTGCAGGTACCAACAGCCAAGCAACCTGTGCACCATAGAACTGTCCTCAGGCTGCAGCCTTACCTTTTAAGGCACTCATGGAGAATCTGATATGGAGACAAGAGTCCAGCTTTACTGGTGAGTTCATATACCCGTGAGTCCTCAATACTGATATGGTTAAAATACTACAAAGGAATTGGAAAGGGTCAATGTACATTGTGCAAGTAAGACCCTAATGCTGTCCTTAACCCTCATTTCTCTTTTGCAGCATTAAACAAATTCTGTTGCTCTGTGCTTAATACTTTTAAAAGTGCTTTTAAGTCCATAATGCAGGTATTTATCAACATCATTAGAACTGCCACATCTAATCACACATTTGCAGAATGAAATTTAAAGAATTCTTTTAACTCTTAATGACCCTTTCAGTAGTGTAGGGCACACAATACAGTTTTGAGTTAAAGCAAGGGTACACACAACTCATTTTGTATACTACACTTCTTAAAATTAAAACATTACTTTCAGGCTAATCACTGATTTTTCCTTCACTCCTTACTTTTCACAGACCACCAGTATCAGTGAACAATGAGCCATTTAATACTCCCAAGTACCTGAGAATGTGGCACATATTCTCATCTTAAACTTCTCCTCTGATTTTTCTCAAATGTCACTGCCTGAAGTCTGAGATTTACAAGTAAGGAAGAACATTTCAGAAGCCTGAGCATTTTTAGTTCTTCGTTGGTGTCCTAAGATGATCACACAGGATCAGACAGCACCTAGCTCTGAACTTTTCACTGCAACAACCAGAGGATTCTGGAAGCCAGGATAGTACAAGCAGTCTAGTATCTTGGAACATTTCAGGTCTTCAGTAAGCAACCTGATATAACCAATAAAGAACTAGTTCTCTGCATCACAGTAAATTTTCTGATCAATTCCAATTAACGGGGGAGGGGGGAAAAGGCATTCTCATTACCATAGATCTTGGTCTAAATGAAGAAATTCACATTTCCATTTGACTGAGAAAATAACCTTATGAATTTTCAATAGTATTTTTGACACTGAAGGTGCAATATTTTATAAAGCAGACTCCAATAATGACAACCAGAAAGCAATAGCTCAGTACCTCAAGTTCTTGACTGTCTTTGGGCTTCTCCTCAGAGGTCTGTTTAACAAAGTCGGGAATAAGGATTTCCAGTGTAGCTCGAGCTGCAGGAAGTGATTAAACATCTTCATTAGGTTCATTTTAAACAATGATTGTAAAGGAAGACATCTCCTCTAGTAACAGACTGGCTTTTTTTTTTTTTAAACAAGAAATTTATTCACTTGCACTTTTGAAGAGAAAAAGAGTTCTACCTGTTCAAGTTGATATTTGAAGTCTCACAACTAACTACACTAAGAAAAAAAGTGGTTTTTTGCAAATGCCTATGAAAGGAAAAAAAGATAGTCAAGTCTCATTTTAAGAGTGACACACAGAGCCCTTAGCAGCAAAAAACTAGAGTGTTGTGACCCCCTAGTTGTTACAGCTGAACCCTGGTACTCTATCACCAGGGCACCCAGAACCCCAGTATGATACAAAAAGCACACCCAGGATATGCCTAAACTTTCACAGCAAAATAGCTTTCTTCTCCATGCACAAACAATTCTGGGCTGGTGCCTGGTGATTTGGCTACACTGATGTATTTCTCAAGTGCAGAAAGTACCACAGGGACATGATACATCTTTACATGCTGAGGGGTTGCTTGAGCCTCACGCTAAAGACATTTAAATCTGGAGATGAGTAAGAAGTTTAACATATCAGATGCATCAGACATTGCCATCTAAATCTTAATTATTTACACATTTATTACAGACACAATTAGAACTAAATAATATATCAATAGTCTACATGTAAGTTAACAGATCACTTTTCCTCATGATTTTCTGCCCCAGTCCATCACTGAATCCATGCTTGTCAGCAAAGTCTCTGCAACAGCAGTTTTACCAAAAGGTTATGTGTACATCTTCTCTGACTGTTAACAAAATTATTCCCATTTACTATGGCAAATATGTAATATCCAAAGCAGAAATGAAAACAGATAAGCAAATCAGTAGTTGATATTAAGAAAGAAAAAACATTACCAGCTTTATTCTTGGCAAGTTTTTTGCTGCTGGCAGTTCCTGCCCCATAAGTTACTCCATCAATAATAACTGAGGCTCCAAAAGGTTCACTTGGGTTCTCTGGAAATGGAGGAGGAAAGAAAAAAGAAAACTTTTCAGAACTCACAATGTAAAATACACCCATCATGAACAGGAAATACCAGCCCATCAAGTCCAGTAAAATGACACTTCTATTTTTATTCTTCTAATCCTACAAGCAAAATCAATGTATTGAATCACAACAGACTTTCAAGACATTCCCAGAAAGATGGCCGTTATTTGTTGTTGGGATTTTTTTGTTTGTTTGTTTTCAGTTTTTGGTTTTTTGGTTTTTTTTTTGTTAGAGATGCAAGCATGAGGTAAACCTTCAAAACAGCATGAGGTTGTGTAAGAAAATTTAAGAGACTTACCACATTCAAAGAAATTGTAAACAGGGCGAACCTTTAGGACTCGTTGCATATATTCATGCAGTATGCAAACTTCAGACTTCCCATTGGGATTAATGACAAACTCTGCAAAAAAAGAAAGACAAGGAGAGGGGAAGAAACTAAGTAATTCCAGGTTTTAAAAAATAATTTCTACTAAAAATAAATCAATAAATAAACTACAAGCTCCAAGGGGTAAGTGCTTGCTCCAGTTAAATGCACTGCTGTTGAATCAGGCATAGGTAATTAAGACCTTTTCATTGAAAAACTATTGAGATGTAAGTCTGAGGAATTTCCATCAACAACTGGAAGAGCACTAATTATGAGTTAAGTGAAACATTCTATATTCAATGTTTTCAGTCCCATGGTCTCTGGACCTCTACAACACAGCATTTTTGGCAGCTAACATTAATTAGAAATCCTCTAATTTGCTCCTAAACACATCAGAAGGGAGACACAACAGGCACATTGAGTCTGCTTTGGGGGTTTGAAGTCTTTCTGCCCTCCCTGCCCCCTGGCCCAAAAATCCTATTTAGCAAGCCACAGATGAGGGCACTGCCCCCTCGCCATGAATGTACTCCTTTTATTTGAAAGGCCACTTTATGGTTGGTTTGGGTTTTTTTTCTGGAACAGTATCGTTAGTCAAGAGCATAAACCCAGCTCAACAGGCACTATGACAGCATGGGAGAGAAAGTTAAGATTAGATAGATAAAGTGCAAATAAGTATTTTTGGAAATTTCAATGTACCTCTAAACCTACACTTGAAGATTAAAATGTATTCCCTAAAAATTCAGCTGCACCTCCTCCCTATTACAGGGAATGGACAATATGCAACTCATGAGCTTTAATTCTGCTGAAGAGAAGAAACTCAGAAACATGACCATGTACCAAATAAAAACAGAACCCAAATGACAGGTCTATGGATATTTTAAACATCAGACTGCAGTCAGATGTGCTGTTACAAATACACAGTCAAGACAGACAAGAGGGAATACTTCAGCTTCTCATCAGACATTATATCCACTCCTCACACCACAGGACACAACTGTACACACAGTTCTCTTTTACCTGCATCTGTCAAACTGCTTTACATTTGTATTTTTAATAGGGGGTTTTAATCTGGATCAATCTGGCATTTGGAAGTAGTCCCTAATTTGGGACCAACTAGAACTGGTAAAGAACTGAGAAGGCACTGAATGACTGGGCAGGAGGGTTTTCAGCAACAACCAACAGTAACTAGAGCTGAAGATAGTCACTAATTACCAGGACTGTGTAACCTTAATATTTTCATTTATGCATTATTATTTTTAATAGGAAACATATTTTGATGGTATTTTTCCTTTACTATATAATAGGATGGATCAAAGATTACAGGATTCTAGTTCAAGAATAAATTAACTTCTACAGCGCTTTTTTATTTTCAGTCAAGCTCAGAACTGCCATTAGTCTTCAACACAGAATATTTGACCTGCAGGTGTAGATAAACCAACCTTTCTTTATGGGTGCATCTTGCACAGAGAGGGTGATGAGTTTCTGGTTGGCAGGCAGGATGGGCCGCTCAGACTCGGCCTGCTTGCGCTTCATCTCCCGGTTGAATTGCCGCCTCTCAGCCCAGGTCCGGAACTTTTTGACGGTGACTTGTTCGAAGTCAAAACGCTTTTCGAGATAGTGCCTGAAATCTTCCAGATCTGAGAAACACAGCCGAGTTACTCGCTCTACACTGAGCAAGCCTTAAAGTTATCTATTTCCACTGTTTAAACGTGCTGTCATTATATTCTTAGACCAGAAGTAAAAGGTTAAGGTGCTATTTTATACTAACAGAACTAATCGCAAGTTTCCCTGTTACTGGATCAAATGCAAAACATCTGTGCAAACTGGGAAACCATAAAAGAAAACACTGTTTTATTCTGTCACTTGAAGATTCTACTAAGACCCAACCAGCACAACACCCAACACAATCTGTAACAAAAGACTGGGAATTGTTCTGCTTTAACACCTCTTCACCCTCCCTTTACCTGAAGCAAGGTGCACAGTGAGTACAGCAGTTATGCTTTTAGCCTCAGTTTCCTCAACCCAACTACTGCTGCCTATTTTTTAAGCAGTGAACCATCAAACACCATCTAGTGATGCTCCATGAACTCCATGAGTGTCTGCAGACTCTAAGCAGAACAATGTTCATATTTTCGGTGTAAAACCTTCCGACGTGGACTCTCAAGGCTTCAGCAAAATTCTTCATGTATATTTACCTTCTTGTTAAAATCACAATCTCAGACTGTGCAGATGAGTAACTGACCACTTGACCTCAGGCAAGATATCATTCAGCTGCCAAGTCTGGAATAATGCTCCCCAAGTGTCATTACCCCACCCTCCAGCCAAGAAAAGACTCCACTTTCCATACATACCTACAGATTCATCTTTACATACTTCAACTTTGGCCTTAACTTGTCCCAAGGCTCCTTGTGCTGCATCTCCCCCAGAGGGGTCTTTGTCATCTAAAGGCCCAGAATCAGCAGCAGTGGAATCTGGTTCTTCTGTTTGGCAGTCCAGTTCTGAGGATTTATCTAGGTGCTTTACAGGTGATACTTCCCCATTGGGGGTTATGTCATTGTTTTGTTCCCTTTCCTCATTTTCCTTCATTTTTTTGTAATGAAAGCAGGGAATGCTACTAAGGGGAGGATCATGTTTCTGCAAATATAAAATAACACAGAAGGTATCAGTATCTCAAGGTCACCAAAAGCAAAACTCAAACTGAAAAGATGCAATCAAGATGGAAGTTACTTTTATTCAGTCCAAGCTCGGCTTCATTTTGGACAGCAATCTCATTCTACTCCAGAGCTGAGTAGGGCCACTCCTGTGGTATCTTGACACTGTGCAACACTGATAAAAACCTTCAAAGTGTGTTGGTTGGTTTAGATCCCAACTACATTATATGCAAATACTAAACACTTCCATAAAATGCACTGAGCTTCCTTGGAGCACAAGGCCATGGCATTACATCCAGTTTCTGCTATTCCCTGGGTTTATGATTGTCACATCCTTCCTTCTGTAAATGTGGACCACAAACCACAGCTCAGACTGGTTTACAGCTACAAGTCAATGACCAATATATACTTCACGATAGAATAAAACCACACATTCTAGAAAAAGAGGCACCAAACAAGACCATCTTGTTCACTGTAACTGCCCAAACAGAAAAAGAAGGCATCTAAGAAAAATCTTATCAAACTTTCAGAAACAGAAGAGTTTATTTTCTAAGGACCTTAATTTTAACACTGAAAACAAGCCTGTCAAAGTAGAAAAATACTCAACTGCTTGCAGGAACATATGTAATTTTTAAATCTTAGTAAGTATGTAAGTAATTGACAGCTCTCACCCTTATGCTTCCTGTTCCCAAGAAATAAGGTCTAGACCAGGTAACAACTCTAGATTCTCTGTGCAGATATACAGGAATGCCCGAGTTATGGAATGTCATGATCCATCCATCCGGCAAAGGTTCTGTAGGAGGGCGGCCACGACCTTGAAAGCAAAGAATGGCTTTAAACTTGCATAGACTGCTTAAAAGAAGAAGAATCCAGGTTTTTATTCATTGCTTTTTCTGTCTCAAAGAATAAAATGGCACTGAAACAAGATTAAAAATGTTTTGTAGAGAGATGTTGTTTTAATAACAAGCTATATGCTTCTAACCCACATTAAATCCTGAAAAATTACAGATTCCATTATCTTCTCAACTGAAAGGCAATAGAAGCACTAATTTTTATATAGACTGATTTGTTTGTTTCATCTGTGAATTCTTTTTTCTCATTAGTCTCCTTTATGTGTTTATATCACAAGCACTACTATATTTACTGGAAAATTCATACTTGCTTTAGAAACAACTGAATTTTCCACTTTACACTCAGGAATAAATTTGCATTGAGACACCACCAGACCTGCAGACTCAAACAGCCAGCAGAGAGTTCATTTACACGCCACAGTCTCACTCCCCTCTACGTCAGAAATCAGAGACCATTCATCTTTGCTGGAAGCTTCCTGGCAATCCTTTGTTAGTATACAATTTTGGAAGAAGAAAACCTTTGGTTGCTTATTTCAAAATATACTGAGACTAAACATACTGAAGCAAAATACTCCTCTAGAGTGAGTTCACTTTAATTCTAATTCAGAATATTTTCAGGTAATTCTTCTGGATTCGTTCACATTCTCAGCTCTTCTTTATTAGTAGTTTCTAACATTTACACAAAGAAATTAGCTAGTCACTACTTGTAACCTAGCACTGCATGCATAGAGACTTCACACGGAGCAATTTTGACAGCAGAAGTTATGTAACTGAAGCAGGAAAAAGTCCACAATGACCACAAAGTCCTCAGCTGATTCATGGTATGGGAGACAAAAACCCAAGATCATCCTTGTTCACCTCCCCACCCCTGAGGTAAAATTCTTCATTGTTTTTCACAAATTCACACACTAAAATGCATTCTTATTACATAAAAGAGATCAAAAGTAAAAATCAACTTTACTGTTTATGAACATGAAAAATCCCATAATAAGAAGCCTCCAAACAACAGAATCCTCCAACATATTAACAATTTCACAAGAATTGCTATCCCACATTTTGCTTGCTGATCCACTTTTGTTCTACAGACAACAGCCATATACAGGATTTATACTTATTTAATGAACATTAACTTACTCTTCAGTACAGTTTTAATTTTGGTCATCATTGGTTGCACACTTGTTTCTCCATCAGACTGGTGATCACTTTCACCACCATATTTCTCATTATCTAGTCTCCTTGTTTTGGGTGCTCGAAGACCCTCTTCCAGCAGAGCATCCACATCATTATCAAAGTCATCCTGAAAGAGACTTCATCAGACACCATCCTTCTGGGTCTACCAACCTCCCTTTTCCCTTGCAAAGAGAAAGTATACATTTTTTGATATGCACTTCCATACAGAAACTAGGAATTTCCAATGATTCCAGTAAAAAAAACTGAAAAATAAGAAAGTTTTTGTGAGAACTGTATTTTTCATGCTAAAATGAGCTGCAATTGTGTGAAAAGACTTTCAAATGCTATTTTTAGACAAACCTATAGAAGCTGCCACATTCAAACTTTTGAGTTTGACCAAAACACTTTACAGAAGATTTCAGCCAAAGCTCTGACTCTGAAATGCTGCATTTTTGACTCACGCTCCTAGAAGAGAATGTTCCTCTGAGGATTTTCTTCTAGCCACTTGGAAACCTCTTACCCACCAAAAACTTGTGGATTTGCTTACCTCGTAAGAGAAATTCAAGGTTTCTTCATCCACTTTATCTCTTTGAACGATTGCTTTAGATGTGAACCCTCCTCCTTCTTCATCTATTTCCATCAAATTGTCGGTAAAATCTTCTAGCTCATCCAGAACTGCATATTCCACTCTCTTTTCCTGATCAATATCATTTTCATCATCCTTCTTGTCATCGCTTTCACCCCCTATTCCTACAGCTTTACCATTGCTACCACCAAAAGGACAAACATGCAAATCCCCATTGACATTATTAACACCAAACTCTGCATCTGCCTTATAATCCTGCTCAACTCCAGTGTACAGAACCTTTCTGTCTTTGCTTTTGCAGCTTTCTGTAAAGCTAACGCTAATCTTCACATCTTTCAGCAACTTAAGATCTGGGGTGAACTTGCGAACTGACGGTGCGTGACGAGCAGTTCTTGGGCTTTGGTCACTACTGTTGGGGTCTATGATAAGACGACTTTTGTAGCAGGCAGATCCCTTTGTGAGCAGCTGCGTTCTGCAGAGACTGTGCGTGTCCCCAGCAGGGCTATCTGACTGTCCATCACCACCAGAGCCAACGTCCATTACCTCTGCGTCACTGGACGTTTGCAGGGGAGGTGGTGGAGGCTGTTCGTTGGGCGGCAGAGGTGGGGGACAACTGTGATTCTCCACATTCATTTCTCTTGCAGGTTCTTTAGGGAGGGGTGGTACACTTTCATAGTTCTCCATTTTTAAAACTACTGCTTTTTAAAAAAAAACAACAAAACCCAACGCTTTAATAAATGTATATATCTATATTCCTAACATGCGTAAGTCCATCAGGATTGGTTTATCATGTTCTATTCAATATGCAACACTGATGATTCAGTTAAGCTGACTACATTGTTCTTTTCATTAATGTAGACAGCTTTCAGAATCACTGTCTCAATTATTGGAAATCACAATGCATTCAGCTTAAATAGCTGAAGACTAAGACTGCATCTTCATTGGACAAGCAGGTCTCCTTTTCTTCTTTCAACCTACAAGAAGAAGAAAAAAAAAATTGTCACAGGAAAAAAATGGAAATAGTATCCCAGGCAGAAGGAAAACATGTCATTCCTTCTGATATAAATTTCAAGTAGAAGAACAACATTTTTACAGTAAAAAAAACACAGGGTACCCAGATGCCATTTTGAATGAGGCTGAAATTCAACTGGTTTTACTGCTTGAGCTGTACACCAGCACAAGAGTTTGCTAACACAGTTGCCCTGTATTATGATCAGTTGACTATCTCTGCTTGATTAGCAGGCAGGGCATTAAGCATGACAGACTAAAAACTGCATTTTGGGGACATTCTCCCATAATTTGGCATTCAAGCCATACTTACCCACACAGTAGAAAGGATAACTAGCTGACAGTTTAAGACAATCTGCAAAATCAACAGTTTTTTAACAGCTATGGTCTGTAAGACACATGGCTTTTCAAAGTTTAAATTATTAGGTACTCTGAAAATCTCATTTGAAGTTTTAACAGGAAATCTCAAAGAAAATTACTCTCTAGATAACCAGATAATAGACATTTGATCATGTATTTTGTACTATTAGGGAACTATTTATTTGTTATGTCCAAGGAATTCAGGTCCAGATACACAGCACTGAAGCTCAAATTAATTTAAAAGCCAGTGCTTTAGGTAATTTAATCTGGAAAAAATATTCAATTGCTCTAGGAAATTTTACAGCAGATGGGGAGTATGTGTTTAGGGTTTGTTTATTTTTTACATTAGGTGGGTTCTTTCTACCCTGTCTATGATGACTTCAATTATATTTTTGTCATCTGTGCAGAACCCTAAGCACCTGGGGAAAGGAAGCATAATTTCTTACCTGCTTATTTTGGTTTCTCTGAGTCCCTCCATGCCAGCCCAAACTAGGCTTAAATCCTCCTACCAGGTAGGAATGAAGCAATGTCACTCTGCCCAAGACAACTGGCTCAGGCTGCTCTGTTCAAAGTACTCCCAGGTAGCAGAGAAACTCTACCCAAGACAAGCTCCAAGCCCTTCATTGCTGTGTAACAGTGAAGGCAACAGAGCAGAACGTCTGGGTTGTCATGAGGGACTTACTGAGAAACCAAATAGAATTTTCTCATGTATGTCTACGCCAGCCCAGGAGGAACAAACCAACAGCAATATCCAAACACCAACTGGGGCAAGGCAGGAAGCTGGGAATCAGAAGTTATAGTGGGATCAATTAAAAATTCAACAACAGACAGAAGCTACCTACCTGGACGCTGAAAGAAAGCATAGTATACAACAGAGCAAACTCTTATTTTAGTGATTTGGCAGTAAGGCAAGTCTTTGCTGGGGCAGCAGAGGAGTTCATATTTTGTGGTCGTTTTTTGATGTGGGGGATTTTTAAACATACTCAAAATTGTGACACATTCAACATGCTGAGCTTGACATTGTAGAATCACTAAGAAAAAACACTCCAATAAATAAATAAAATAATCCCATCTTCTCTGATACAAACTTACTACTTTTCAGATTGAAAAATGGCTCGTTCACCATTAAGACAAGCAGTTCTATATATTCAAATCCATTCCATCCTACAAGATGACCATACAATGACCCCAGCAGTGAGCAATTCCTTCTTCTTTCAGCAAGTTCTGAAACATCTAACATTTTGCAGAACACCTCTAGAAATGTATTTGTCTAATAACTTTACTCAGATTAAAAAAAGAAAAAAGTGAATGACAAATTATTGAAGCTCTTCACTGTAAATCATTAGTGTCTTAACTGTTAATTTTGAACAAAAGAATCAAAAAAGTCACAGTGTGAGTTCAGTAACTCCTGGAAACTAAATGCCTAAGTCATCTAATTTTTCCACCCTAAGAGTCTTCTAGAGACTCCTAAAAAGAACAAGTAATTCACACAGAAATGCAATACTGAAATCAGCATTTGAGAATTTGAAAGAGTAATACCTTCCCACATGTTCAAGGAGCTACCTGGTCCAACTGGAAAGACTAATTTTGACAAGGCATAAGACACGATGGTGAATGCCATTTCCACATCCCCAATACATGTCCTGCTCCTACATTAAAGCCTGTTTTAACACCACCAATATTAAAATGTAAGGACTTAATCTTGACCTGCCTAGATGTAGCAGTTCACCAATACAACAGCCCTGCTTTTTGCAGGAAAGATGCCTTGTTATTCTATTTCAAGCACTGTTAACAATTAAATTCCTGTTGTCTTCCCTTTCTTGTTGGCCTTGAAATGATGAATAGCTGAATGATGAATACCAAATCACTGCCAGGGACTGTCGACTGCTCAGTACACATACTGTGGCCAGGAAAAGTACTAGAGCAAGATGAGTTTAAATGAGCTTTTCCCCTTCGAGCCATAAACCTGCCATATCCCTGGATAAGATAACACTCTGGTAGCTCTACAGTTACAGTGGGCTACAATACCTTCCTATAAGCTACAAAAAGCCAGAGAAAAGCAGAATAACACAGGTCCAATTCCTATCCACTTTCTTGCCAACTGACATTACAATATGCCCTTTATATCAGGGGCTGGGAAAAAAAATCCCACAACAAAACCAATAAGGATTTTCCCTGAGCTATCAGGTATTTCAAAAGACAGACAGAAAGGATGAAATCTAAAAGAATGAGTTAGATAAGCCTGTAGGTTACAAACAGCTAAACAGAGCTTAGATCAAGGTAACACAGGTGGCACATACAAAAGCAAGCTTAGCATACAAGGTCACATTGTAACATAAGGCAGTTTGCACATTGTCATCCTTAATTAAATTGTCCTGAAATAACAGATTTTAGTCCCAAAGGCTCTACCAAGTTCCATCAACAGTTTCCATAAGGACTCCTTCCAAAGATACAGAACATCACTGACAGCTGCACCAGGCAGTACAGAACACTGAAGGCACTCTGGATGATCTGCTGAAAATATGAATGCACAGCTCACGTTCTGCAGCTCACCAATACATGGAAATTTCATATTTTTAGCAGCTGATTCTTATTTTAGCAGATCATTTAAAGAAGTTTCATGTCACCAAGTAAATTCAGCAATACAGATACACAGGGGACTTCTAAATGTAACATAACAAACTACACAGGTTCCAGCAAATGTAAGTCTTGACTTGGTTGTCTTACAGATGTCCTTTGAAGGCAGAAAGGAAAAAAACAACTTCTTTGTTTAATAAGTTCCACTGCCTATTCCCACACTCAGACAGGAGAGAAGTACACAGAGAAAAGGGTATCTTTTTTCAAGGCTGGAAAAAACCCAGAATCTTAAAATTTGCAACCAGCACTGCCTAAACTCAAAGAAGTGCCTTTGCTGTACAGCAGGTCAGCAGGCTAGAAGTGAGTTTAATAAAGAACATATTTCCTTCACAAATACCTGCAGCTGCAATACAGAACAGCATACCACAGATTCTCTCCTCAAAAAGTCACTCCTAAAATGAAACTGGATTCACATCAGAAACTGCTTCCTTCACATGCAGTGGACCCCAAAAGGAAGAGTGGCTCACAGAAACTCTCCTTATTTGCTAACCAAATACAAAGTAGTCCTTCTCATCGATCCCAAATGGCAACTCTGGAGCTGAATTTATGAGGAACTGATCACACAAAGATCCATCAACTTCTACAGAAGTAATTTTTCCCCCACAGTCATCTCCTTTCTTTTTATTACACCTATTGTATCTTTTTGATACATACAGTTCTAGAAAAAGCTAATCCTATTATCTCTGCTAAATAAAACTCAAAACCAAACCCAAAAAGATTGAACTGACTTTCTTTAAACGAAAACAAGAAGTGCCAAAATAAATTTTCTATACATTAACTACTACATACATGAACTTGTTTTTCTCCCCATTCGAGTAGAGAGATTCTGAAGGAAAAAACCACTTTGTGAAAGTCAGTCATCAAGGAAGTTCAAGAAAATGCAGCCAGGGCCCAACAATAACATTATGAGTGACAAATATAGACATAACCCTTCATCCCATTTCAGAACAGGGCACATCATTTTGGAAAGGCGCCCTCAAAAAGGACAAAACAACTGCTGCTTTTATAGCTTGACCAGTTTCCTGGCAAGATTTAGATGGGTTTGATTAATTGTATAAAACAAGAAACTAATTTTAAAAAAGGTGAAAATCAGAGCCCAGGAGGGAGAAAAAAATGGTCTTCCTTTCACATCACTCTTACTTGCAAAGAAAAACAATAGACACAAGGAATCAAATTCCCTTCTCTTTCTCTAAGAATGCAAAATAATCCTGATAATAAAAAGAAATCAAAAGGAGTTACCTGAAAGAACTAGCGTCTCAACTCCTCATTCAGAATTAAAATTAGGAACCCATAAGTTTAATTACCTAAACTGAAGAAACAATTTCTCGACTCTTAAAAAAAATTAAAGACCTAATTCCAAGACCTCTAACTCACAACCTAAAGGACTAAAGAAACAGAATGGTTTCGCTCAATCCCAGTTTACGAGGGAGCCATGCCTGGGATATTGGGGGCCACGTCTGGGCGGGCAAACAAACTCTGCAGACAAACCCGAAGCCTAGGGAAAATAAAAACAAAAGAACGATCAGTTTCCAGGAAAAAGAAAAGAAAAAAAAAAAAAAAAAAAAAGAAGTGAAGAAAGCTGGGAGAATTAACCTTCCAGAGACCGAATGAGATAATTCACTATTAACAGGAGGAACACTCCAAGAAGGATCCTGAGTTACAAACACACCACCTTATCTTCAACGTGCCACAACTAAAAAAAACCAAAAGGTCCCTGTGGGCCTTTTATTCCCAGCGTGGCCCAGAACACAGTGGCTTCTGCCCCGCATACAAAGGGAGGCGCGGGGCTCCCCGTCCCCCCGGACACACACACGGGGCAGGGCCGGCCGGAGCCTCCGCTCCCCTCACCCCGCACACACCGCCCCCAGCCCGAGCCGGCAGGGACGGGGCCGGCGGCACCCGGGAAGCAAAGAGCAACAAACACAACAACCACCCCGCTCGCCCCGCCAAGAAAGCCCCGAAACGAAACAAAACACAAGAGCAGCTCTGAGGGCAGGACGGTCCGGCCGGGGCGGGGGAAGCGCCGGGCAGGGCAGGGCCTTCCCGCGGCAGCGAGGGGATGTCGGTGTGAGGGGAGCGGCTCCTCCGGGCTCCGCGCCCGGGGCCGGGCCGGGCAGGCGGCGGGCCCGCAGGCGCCGCGGCCTGTGGGG
>VXBX01003747.1:0-34960 GCA_013400415.1 Scytalopus superciliaris | reverse complement strand
GGGCCGCTGAGGGGCCCGGCGGGCCGCGATCCGCGATCCGCTACATCACCCGGCTGGGTATCGCCCAGCGGCCCCTCTGCAGCCTTACCGCCTCACCGTGGGTTTACCCAAAAACGACATACCGAAGTAGGGCCGGTTTCATGCCGTACGTACCAAGCAGTTCGCAGAACAAGCCCCAGACCTGTTTGCGGTGTTTGGACACAATGCCAAAGTAATTACAGAAAATCGTACACAATTTATGTGAAATTACTTCTAAAGTGGTAATGAACATTTTCTGTTCTAAATTGCTCTGTTAGTTTATAATTTGCTTCCCCCCAAAAAAACAAAGAGCTACAGAGCGCTTTTATTGATAATTACAGGCTTGCCTCTTTTTTCCTACAGTTACGTTGATTGGAAATCAACATCAGATAGCAAACACTGTCATAACACACACTGGTTCCATCACCAACAGAATAATAGCATTTAACTGATAAATGTTTTTGCTTGCTTCCCTGTGTAATTTCAGGACACGAGAATCTTCTTCTAATATTTTACTCATGTCATGTCTTCGAGGGCTCCAAATCCTGCCATGAAAGACAACAGCGATATTTTAATAAAAGGTTTAAATAGTATTTTGAAGACCCCTGTTAGGCCTTTCACATTTGTGTTTGTGGACCAACACATGGAATGACAGGGTGATAATTTAGATATAATGTCACGGTACACTATCAACACATGGTGATCAATCACGGAGATTGCTTTAAACCTTTCGAGCTGCCCCGAAAAACTGGAAGTGTTTTCTCATTTTAATTCCTCCTAACAGGCTTCTGCACTCAAGCCATCATTTCAGTGATTTTTAAATTATGTCTGCTTTTATTAATGCAAAAACAAACTGCTTCAGAACGTGTATTTAATAAACACCCACGGTTTGCAAAGCAGCCACTTCCATCACACTTGAACTGTCAAAGCTGGGGGGGAAAACCCTCATGATGCAGTGCAGACTTTAATGATGTTGGAATTTGCTGTGTCAGGTCACCTCTAATTACTAACACTGTGGTACAGGATTGTCCCTCTCACGGGGTCTGTGGAAATGCAAGTATTGTGATTTGCAGCCCATTTATGTGACTGTACAACTAAACTATTGCACTGAGATCACATACTTCAGAAAAGAGGTTAAATTTTTCTATGTACATAAACAGCCATGTTTCACTTAGAACCAGAAGAGGCAAACACACAGATTTTTGCATAGAATTGGAAGAATTGAAATGCCTGCAGTGCTTTGAAAGTGAAAAAATAACCAGAGTTAGTTTTTCCATTGTGCATCTGGTTTCAGAGAATCAAAATACTATGACTGAAAGCAACAATGCAACAACTGATTCTTTGAGACACAGACATTACAGGGAAATATGCCTCTAACTTTTTATGAACAAAAGAATAACAATCCATTAGCAAAACAATGTTTTCTCCAAAACAATGCTCAAATCATGGTTCAATTTTTAACCCAGAAGGCCTATGTGACCTCTGGAGAATTAAATAATAAGGTGCAAATTCACCCAAAAATTTTCATCACCTGAACTTCTGATGAAAGGCTTGTCAAACATGCACAGGAATCTTCCACTTTTGAATCAGAAGTGTACAGTTCCACCTGCATGGTGCAATCAGGATTTACCATAATGTCATGAAGAATCATTATGCTCAGCAAAAAAACAGTTCCTCATGACAAGGAGATTTTCACATACAAAATATTGAAAGGCTGGAGAGAAACTACTGCTGTCAACACAAAATACAGAAATGAAGCCTATAAAGAGAAAACTAAGATCTTCCCCATAGAGTTAACAGGCTGCAGTCATTGGAATGAAAATTAGGTGGAGCCAGTGGCTTTTTCATATTCTTAGTTCCAGTGTCAGTAACTGCAGCACATACTGCACAGTTCCAACAGTGAAAGGCAACTTTTGCTCAGCCTGCACTACTTTTCTTTCAGTAAAATAAGTTACTTTTTAACTTTTTAAGGTTGTTTTTCTGGCACTGGCAAACCGGAAGCCACTCAGAAGTAAAATTCTGTGCAATTGCCACTTGGACCTGGGTTGGTGCTATCCTACATTGACCAAGGCTTCCCTTATTTGTTCTTGATACAGAGAACAAACTTGTTCCTAGGGCTGAAAATCCTGCAATCCTAAATACATGCAATTTATCTATGGGGAGTTATCAGAGAAAAAATTCATTAACATCCATGTGGGAGAGAATACCAGTCTTCATACTTTGCTTTCTACAGGCCCTTTTATCCGAATAGTTTGGAGCCCTTTTCTGAAGTAGGCAATATTTATCTGTTATTTGTAAACGATAAACTGAGCCAGACTTGTGGCTGCTTTCACGTTATGCATCTCTATCAGCTAAACTAACCCTCCAAATCAATCTTAGTTAGTTCACAAGAGCTACAGCAGTACTCCACTGACAACCACTTCAGACATTCTGGCTTCTCCTCAACCTCTGCATGGTAATTTTTCTCATAAGTCATGATAAATCATGGTGTTTCTAACTAAAACCTGTGGTAACAAAGCACACTTTCTTGTACACACTTTGAACTACAGCTAAGAAGCTGCTGCTCCAGTTCCTTAGCTTGGTCTACTCTGTGTAATGCTGGCAGCACACAGACATCAATCAGGAGCATAATCTCTGGCTGTCAGAAGTCCAGGTGTAGTTGCACTTATGTAAGCAAAACTGTAAATGTCAGTACCTTTGTTTTCCCCAACAGAGGCCAAGTAAGTTATGGTTCTGAAAGCACAGTTGTGCTGGTAGGGTTGTTTTTTATGTAACTGCCATTCTGGGATTGCACTGCCAGTCTAAACTCATGCATATTATACCAAGACAGAACTCAGACTTGACTGGCAAAATGTATTGCTGGAAAAAACAGAAACATTTGCAACTGCCATACTGCAAGGATACTCATACAACACATCTATCACATGCTGCATCTACAGGTACAGCAGACAAACATCAGCAGATTTGTGCAGCAAAACAATTGGTGCTGAGTACTTGGTCGCAGTGGGAGACCATGTGAGGTGCATTTCAGACAATTTTGCTTCAGGTTAAACCTACTACCTGTTGGAGAACGCTTTGTGCATTCCTCAAGCACCCCTGCCAGTTCTGATGCACCTGAAACCAGCCTAGAGCCTGTGACCTGAGGTTGCCTTCAAATGTGAACCAAGGCACAGTGATAGGGACTATCAGGAACACCACATAAGGGCACTATCCATCAAACCAAGGTGCTAGTGCAGACCCATCTGTAGCTGAAAGGACAGTTAATTCTTCTCTAAATGCCAGTCAATTCAGTGAGACATGACAAACAGGAGATGGATAATGCATCTGCAACCTTGGCTCTGTGGTTATTTTGGGTTATTTCACTGCAGAGCTCAGGGAGAGAAAAAACACAGCTTCTCATTCACCTTTATCTTGAGAGAGTGCATTCCTTTAACAGAGCCAAAAGCCTCAATCATTGAATACCAATTATAACATTGTACCACAGGAAGACACTACTGGCTTCACATCTCTTCCAGTTTATTATTTAATATATCTTCATTCATGCCTGAAAAGTGATGTGGTTTTCTCCACCGACCAGGAGAAATCGATGTTTACACAGTGTGGTAAGTTACTGAGCGAGGTGGGCTCTGTGCTGTAAGGGCTGCTGTGCCAGTGAGATAGCCATTGAGAACATTTCCTCCATCACAGAGGGAACCCTGCAAGGCACCCGAGTGCATTAACTCACACTGTCACCCTCACAGGCCTCAAAAAGAACAAGTTCATAAAACATCATCAATGTGTGTGCTCTGCCAAATTAAGTATGGCCTTCTCCCCTTCTCAAACTTTCTGATCTGCTTTTAGCTTTCATTTGTTTTTCTTCATTTATCTTTCAAGTACAAAGACACAAAAATTTTATGTGAATCAGCAGAGAAATTGCTTTTTTTACCACTCATGTTGTGTATGACTTAAATGGATTGTAATTTTGGGCTATCCTACTTAATATAAAAGTTCACATGAGTTATTATCTTTTTCCCTCATCTATGATCTCAAGTTCAGTCCTTATGTCTTCTGCTTATGTCTTCTGGAGCATGTTAATATAACACTGTTTTTTCCATTCAGTTTCTAAGTTCATGATATGGGATGTTACAGACAAATTATTTATATATATAATTACATATTCAACATTTCTTCACTCTGTTCACCTTAACCTACATTTCACAGCATGAGTCACACTGGTGGATTTTGTAATTCTCACAGCTTATGCCTTTCCAGCCGATTACAATACAGATTCTATTTTCACCAAGTCAAGACTATTTCCCAGAACCTCAGCAGCCATCAACAAGCCTTCTCTGCAGAAAATGAATCAGATGAAGAACATCAGCAATGTTCTATTACATGAATCTGAATGATATAAAACTAATTCCTAGTAGCTAATATTCCATATAAATAGGGATGCTTCCTAAGACATAAAAGCGCATTAAGTTCTACAGGCTAAATTTAAAAATGTAAGATGCTCTAATTATTGCCTTATTCCTGTTCAGTATTTCACAGATTCATTTTGAAATTACTTATTTCCTTATGACATTATGAAAACAGCATTCCAAGTTTATCAATACCTTTGTGTCTGAGGCCCAACTCATTCTCTGGCCTGCTCAGGTGTATTTTGTAACAGGGAGATGAGGCAATTCCACCTCCAGTGCAGTGTCCAGTATGGCAGAACATTTAAGGGAGTGTCAGTCAGTGTAACAAGAGTCTCAGGTCTGCCCAGGATACTGACTTTTTCCACAGTGAACCTGGATTCCTGCCCTTCAGCAGCAATTTTTGAGGCTCCCCTTTTCCCTAAGGAAGCATTAGTTTTGCTCTTTCCTTCGTTTCAAATATTTTCCAATTTCTTACCTGGATAAGACAACCGTGAAACAGCAGAGAATGAAAAAACCCAACACACACAACACAACATAAAAAGCTCAGAAAAAATACAGCACCCTTAAGAAGGAATTGAGTACCAGAAATGGACTTAACTTACATTGCTAATACTCACTAAACATTTTACTTCATCTTATCACACACGCAAACAAACATAAACATATGTGCAAAAATGCATAATCTATTAATGTCCACAAAGACTGGTCACCAGATTGACTTTATTCTGATTCTAGTTTTGAACACACATGTAAACAACAATTATGACACAACTTTAAGCAAAAAAAACATAATTGAGTTTTTACAGATATTTCAAAATTTCTTCCACTACCATTCCAATAGAGAAAAACTCAGGAAAGAAAAATCTCTTGCGAATTTATGACTTTGAAGAGAGATGTATAAGCAAACTTAGCAAAATGCAATGAAATGCTTCCTATATACACTTTTTATGCTTTAAAACTTATATTTAAAATTCCCTTTCATTATTAAAAATACTTTTACAAAAATAAAACACTTTCTTCATTAACTTCATTTTTTCCAGTGGATTCATTGCAACTGTTATTTGCACAGAGTAGATTAAGCACTTCACAAATACCTGATCATTTCTATGGACAAGTACCACTTGCTGATATCTGCACTACAGTCCCGATCCTGTTTCCACTGAAGCCAATAACAAAACTCTCACCTGTTCACTCTATTAACTATTCTGACATGATAAAAAATAACATTCAAGGTTTGTGCTCTTTACTGTTTGTCAGAAAAAGCAAATCCTAGATTCAGCATTTTGATTTAAGCAAAGCAAAATACATGATTATAATCTGTTTTTACAGCTAAACTCTGACTTGTCTTTTTTTTGCTTATACATAAAAGGAAAGAATCAGTTTTTGTTATTACAGGACTGCTGTAAAAACTAAGGTCTGTAAGTGCTTTTAGCAAGAAATTGCATGCAAGCATTTTTCTTGCCTTTAAGATAATGGCTTCGAGGACAATGTCTTGTTCAAATATGGTGATTTTCTCCTTAAGACATAAAAAAGTGCTATGCAAACCCTCAGTAAGAGCAAGCCATTAAGGCAGAGCTTTGTTTTTAAATGTGCATTTGTCAAACTCAAATTTAAGACAGCTATGGCTACTTCTCTGCATCTAAAAATAACATTTTTATTCATACAAATATATGGTTTGAACAGTCATCAAAAAATAAAAAAGGGCTAATAATTTCCTGCAGCTCAGGACAGTCTGGAAGGCTCTGAGCTGGAAACCAAGCCTTTTGCAATACTTCACCTCAATGGCAAGTCTCATTTACTGCTGCCTCCACACACACACAAAAATGGAGCACACAGAGCACAGCAGCACAGTACACATCTTTGAAAGAGGCAGCTTGCTCAGAATTTCCATCAGAAATCTGGCTACTTTGTAATAATTAAAATTGGAGGCTTGTGAAAAGAATACAACCAGCATATCTAGAGGGAAAGAAATAGCAGTGTTCCACCAACTTAATATTTAGTATTCAAAATAAGTCAAAACAGAACACCAATAGCAGCAAAATAACTTAAGGTTTTCAAATATCCTGCTATTAGCTGGAATCTTCTATTACCTACACTGGCACTGAATAATTGAAAAAAACATGCATTTAAATAGCTTTTTAATTCACAGGTGTTAGAACATAGGAAGTACATCTTAATACCCAACTTTTTTCAGCAATATAAGAGTGCAATAATGTCACCTTACAACAAATAGCTAGTTTTACTAAAAACCTATCATCAGTCACTCCAGGCTTTAAAATATTATACCAATAAAGAAATGAAGCCAAAATTGCATATATACAAAACAGCTGATATATGTAAACCTCATATTCAGCTTCTGTTTGCAAACAGGTACCTATTCCTTACCTACCTGGCTGGGGAAGAAAATATCAAGACCAATATTGCTGATTAGACTACCAGGAAACAAGATACCACAACACAAATAGTTTTATTCTGGTCAAAGGTAAGCAACTCTGCTCCCATGACTTTCAGTAAAAGTGAACAGAGACTGAACTAAATTTCCTACCTACTCTCAGACCAAGTTTTAGAAATAAGATATACTGCTGTACTACCTATAGGAAAACAAATGTAAAGAATCCCCCTGCTCTGCCCTGCCCAGGCAGAACATTGCACCATGGCACTGCTGAAAAGCTGAAATGTGACTAAAGCACTTAATGCTACCAGGATAACATACATTCATTTAATGCACACTGGCATGAGCTGTGCAATCTTAACAGCATTTGGTAAAACCTTCATAAGTAACAATAAAAGCAGCAAATGTTTTCCTCCCATCAGAATTGAAAACAAGTTTAAGTCTACTTAAAACATCTCTAAAATACTCCACCACACCACAAAAAAGCAATGACTTTGTCCTGGACAAAAATGGCCTTGCCCTGAAGGCAAGGTGATATTAAAAAAAAATTTTTATGATTCTAAGTTGCTACTTTAATGTAAAACCAGTTTTTTCATCTGTGGTTTTATCCAAAGCATTTGTGAGCCTGATACAGCTATGCTACCTACCAGTTTATTGAAACTTTTGCTTTCCTTGCTATTTTTAGCTTGTGGAGGCTGGCACAAAACATTTACTAGAGCTTAATGGCTTGTTCTCTCATTGCTGTTATTACAAACCATTCATGTGGAAAGTTGTTAACTGTGCAGTTTGAACTCGTAGGTGCTCGTTTGCCACTGGTTGACATCGGCATTGATCATGTTGCGCTCGGTGAAAGTCACCTGTCCCTCGGAGTCGATGAGCACCACCGTGTTCGTCCTGCAACCACACACAGGGACACGGTTCAGCCTTGTGCCCACTCTGTCCATTCGAAGGGGGTCACCCCTCGTTCCCAAATGTTTTAACTCTTTGTTTTTTTTCCCTTTCCTGACCACATCACCATCACCTTAGCAGGGCAGAAATTGTCCTGGCAAGTTCAAATGGGCATTTTCAGTTCATTCTTAGTCACTCCACTGCTTTGATTCCCTGCTGCACTTGCAGCAGCTGACACACAAAGCTGCTCATTGCAGAGTCAAACTTAGTGCAAACCACTCAGAAAGAAGTACTTAAAACTAAGTTTTTCTTCACAGCCTATATGTACCCTGAAGGGTTATTCCTATTAATAGTATTCTCTTCATTCCTATCTTTCAAATCAATTGTCCATTGAGATTTAAGCGTTGTTAATTATTATCACAGCACACTAACAGATGAACACAGAAGAAGTTTTCTCTCTCTAGGAGCCTTCCAAAGAGGAAATCTGTTTTCATGAAAAGCAGATTCCAGTCATGCACCTGTGCCACTCTGCCTTGTGTAAGCTGTCATTTCTCTATGGAGAGGCCAGTACTGTGTCACAGAGGGATGACAGACAGTAGGAATTTTCCACCATCCTGATGTGATGGACTTCCCCAGGTCACTCCACAGTTGTTCATACTCATATAAAAAAGTGCTTAATTTCCTCAGGGGAATATCATGAGGCCCAGTTAACAACCTCTTTTCACTAAAAGCCATTGCTAAGGGAAAAATAAGTGTGAGCATACAATTACAGTAGTAGGGAAGACTTGAAATATAGTTCTAGTTCACCAGTAAAAGGTTTTTTTTCTCTATCAAGTCATCCCTGTTTCTTTTGAAATGGCTGGACTCCAATTTTGAAGCAAGAGGAGGAAGATGCTTTTTTACCATGTTAAATCTTCATTATCTTATATTTAAAATGTTTTTCTAATACATTTTATGGAAACTACTGCAAAAATTGAGTATCTCTCTCTCTCAGAATACCAACTTAAAATACTTACAGCAGCAAGCACTGTCTCCTTATCAACTCACATCTCTACAGTGGAAATACTATGGCTGACTATGCCAGAGACCAATCTGAAAAAGTCATTGTCACATTTTTAGAGTAGGAATTCCCCACCACCAGCAACAGGCTTCATCTGTAATTTTGTCCTACAAGGATTAAGTGCAAGATGCATTGCATTATTCTATTCTTCTTGCAGTTTTGGTAGAACAGTTTGAGCAGAAAGTGAGACTCTCAGTAAAAGCAGCAGCATTAGCTAGGGGAGGAGTACAAATAAGAGCAATAGAGTTTTAATGTATGAAAGTGGTAGATCTATTTTACAATGCCATGTCTGAATAAACCTCTGATTTAGCTTTGCAGATGACATGATTCCTGCTGGTGGAAGAGAAATGTTCTGCAGAATCTTTGATAACATCAAAGTTAGAGGTGCTCAGATCTGCTACTACACTGGGGAAGCAGAAGAACTGTATTATCATCTCTTGGACATGTTTAAACTGTGTCACACTCCCCATCAAAGATGAACTGATAACGTGTGCTTAAAATGCTCAACAGTCACAAATCTACGACACTGAAACACCAAGCAAGGAAATATCTTACTGAATTATACTAGATAGGAAACAAAAAATTAAAGTGGTCACTGTAGAATTAAAACTTATAGTAGTGTGATTTTCATTTGAGATAGGCTTTGATCCAGTACAGATCTGTTTCTGGCTATGAATTATTTTACCTTGTCCCATAATCTGGGCAGCGCACACATACAGCTGCATACTTGTTCAATATAGGACGTATGTATTCCTTCCCTTGGTCTTCAATTGCAGGGTCTGGTAACTGACTGAAAAAAGGAGTAAAGTAGTTTAAAAAAACTTTAAAATTCTCCAATATTAACACATTCATCCCTCTTAAACTGGAATGAGTTGCAGGATATCCCTGATATCACAGTCAAAGGCAGGGCTGAAGTAAAAGAGAAAGGGTAAAGGACAAAACCCCCATGTATCCATCAGGAGAGAAGGGAATTCACTGTAACATGCACACACAGAGTGATCATAAAGTAAGATGAAATAGGGTATTTTAAGAAAGTTCAAAGCTAGTGCATAGCCATGTATTCATATTTATTATGAAAAGATCATTTCATCTTGAAGTGTGATTTGGAAAGATTACAGACTTAGTTTCAAATATTGCTTTTTGTAAGTAAATATTTCTGTTTCATAGTCAGGTGGTTTCAGATGAGATAATAAGGAATTACTGAACATTAAGGGAAGATCATTTGAACTATATTGTATCTTATTCCTTTGTCTTTTTTTACTAGTAAAAGGTGTAAAATATGACAATTTTTCAAAAAATCACTTGATCTGATAGCAGATGAAAAAAGCAATTAAGACAGCTTAGTAGACTTCCCAATTATTACTCATTGCTCAGATGTAAATATTTATTTTGAACCACTAAAAAACCACTGATAAAGCTGGGAAACTGGATCTATATACCAGAAACAGCTCTGCTTCAACACAATCCATCCCCACACAGGTAAAAGTCAACCTAAACATCAAAGTTACTGGATGGTGAGCAACAACATGAATTTAGACCACAGGACCTCCTTTACCCTACTCCATGTCTGGATACTGAAATGGTATCACCTTCCTTTACTTCTAAATATCCAGCTGATGGGCTCAGGTTCACTGGGCAGCCAGTTGAGAGTGCAGGAACCTTCCTTAGATCTCTAACTCATCTCTTGGGAACCTTCTTGACCTGAGCCTTATAGCTGAATTGTGCAAATGCTTCCTTATCTCCTTCCCCCACTTAGCCTAAAACAGCTGCACTTCTGAGGAAGGCAGCTGGTTGTACTTTGAAAATGGCTTACGGCTCTTGATTATTCATCACTGTAAGAAGCTCCTTCACCAAGTCTTCTTTGGTAAGGTCTTGACTTCTCTTGACAACTTCTGTGAAAAGTTGCTTCCCATATTGAAGCTTCTTCCATGGTGTATCCAACAAAGAATTACTCAATCCATATATTCCTACATACACACAAAACCCAATTTAATTGGAAAGTGTGTTCTGGTGATTTGAGTGGTCATTACAGACTTCAAACATTTTAATAAAATATAAATGGTTCCCCAGCTAATCTTTACCTGCAGGTATGCCATAAACACACATCCTGGGTAAGGAAGTTAAGAGTCAAATCCTTTGAAAGTTCTGTTCCTCAAGACACACTTCTGCCCTTCAGCCATAGTTACCAAAGGAGCATCCCACTAATTGCAGTGCAGGTGAGTACACTGACATGGACAGAACTTTTAATGAACTATTGATTCGATACTGAAATTTATTAGTAAATCCTTAAATGAATTCAAGGACATTTAATAATTTTTTTTAAAGAATGCAAAGAAGCAGTCAGTGAAGACAATGCTTAAATAGCTAAGCTACTAGAACAATACACAGCTACATAAGAGCAGGTAATATTCAGACCTTTCTGAAGAAAACCTACCAGCATTTAGGAAAACAGGGTCTGGTTCTCCTTTGTTTCCATAGTAGCAAATTACATCTCCTTTGGTGGTACTGAAAAATATAAATAAGAATTTCTCCTTGAAAAGCCATCAGCTTCTATATTTGATTATGCTCTAATTTCATGCAATCTTCAAACACAGTAAGATGTTTCTCCCACTGTTACTCCTATGGTTCCAGACATTAATTGATGAGTTTTATTACTCTGCTCCTCTCAAAACACTGTATTAGCTGCACCACTATCACAAAGTACCATTATCATTTTTAAACATAACTGCAACAGAATTCAGGAAAACCCCAGAACTTCTGCATGGAAAGTAGCCAGGCTTAATGACAAAAATCTGTATGGTTTTGGTTAACTGGAGATTTAGTTACCTGGGAGAAGGGGGCAGGTTGAAAGAAAGGAACTGTCACAGCAAACAACCTTTTGCCCATCACCTCTTTTGAGTCCCTCCTGCATTCTAAGATGCTGCCCACTGTGGGCCCACTTAGAGCAATGCCCTAGGACACAGCTGGGTCCTTGAAGTGACAGATGTGCATTCTCAGGCAGTTTTCAGCTAACTGCAGTTCCTGCTTGTCAGCTCCCTCTCTCACTGCAGGTACTGGCTGCAGCTCTCTCCCAGGCACAGAGCACAGCATTCAAAGGCAGGTTCCAACCCTGCGCATAACTCTCCTTTCACAGAGATGGTATCAGCACAGCCAAACAGCAGAGACCTAAGCAGTCATACTGATATTGACACCATAAACACCCAACCGACTGATAAAGAAAAAAAGTCAAGTCATCAATAAGCCTTGTGTGTCCTGTGGGAAATGGACTGCCATTAGATGGCTCACTCTCAACATCCCTCAATCCCATCAGCTGACATGGAATAGTGATTCCTCAGATTGCTGCCAGTTTGTGGGGTTTGGCTTCGTCTTTTTAATTTGCCAGAATACAGCAAAGGGATCTTCTAATTCTCTATTTCCCCCTAGTGATTTACTCGTTCACAATTGAAGAGAATATTATCCCAGTTACCAACAAACACATTCTGACCATTACGCAGGTTTTAATTTGTCTCCCAAGCTCCAGCTCCTTAAGACAGCAGATAGGCTTTTTGAATTAGAGAAGAAACCCAAACAAACAAAACCTGGAGTTAAGATTGAATTTGGATTAAGCAGCATAAAACATAATACAGTAGAGAAACCATTTCCAGCACCTCATTTTTTCCTAAGATAAAAGGAAATTATCTCTGCCCTGATAAGACTCAGAGTACATAGAATGCAATCTCATTACTGATGTACTGGAACTTAAATTGCTCTGCATAACTTAGCATCTGCTACTCAAACCTTAATAACAACCAAAACAGTCCTCATTTAGCTGTTTATATTCTTCTTGAAAAGCCATACTGCAAGACATTCTACAGCATCCTTTGCAAGACAGCCAAATGAAAAAGGAAATATTAATTATACAACTCAGAAGAGTCAAGGAGAGGAATAAAAAAACCCTCATAGAGCAAAAACAGAACTGCCTTTCTCTGTGCACTACTCTTGCTCCTCCCAAATCCATGTCTTTTCTGATGCCTTGCTTTTATTGTTAAATATAAGAAGCCTTCAGTCATTCAACTTATAATTTATCCAGTGTTAAAATAAGTGTGCCATTTTCTGAACTCTCCTCTAGTGGCTTAAAAAACATTTCTTTTCCTTCTCAACCTTAATGCTGATCTCAAGACTTACTGACCACCTGAACTCTCTGCAGACACGTGCCCACATAAGAACTGTGCCCACTCACGTGCTCCAGTTACAGCAGGGCTGGATATGGATCCTCCTTTCCTGTTCTGGCTCTAGTTCTTAAGCACTGAAGATTTCGACTAGTCTCTGCTAGAGTTTTCATGTGAATGCATTACCTGTGATACTCCTGTGCATGAGCAACAACAACATAAAAGTATGTTGGTAAATTTGTTTCTTTACCCCAGTTGGAGTATTTGCATTGGGAATAACTAGACAGTCTGTAACAAAAGCAACTGAAACAAAATAGAAGGAAAACACAATATGTGACATGAATTTTCTTTCCTTCATCTCTTGAGATACAAATCTCTGTCCCACTACCACAGATTACCTGGTGTATGTGACCCATTTAGAGAATATATTTCTTAATCAGAGACAAAAAGGGTTTTAAAACTATTATTCTTCAACACAATAAGGCAAAGAAATATAGCCTTTCAATGAATGTGTGAAAGTGCTGCTGAAAAGTACAGGTGGAAGAAAAAAATATTCTATGAGCAGCAACCTGAAACTATTATATTGGTGCATTAACTGCTCTCTTTTCAAATCATTGAACCTGCCCCTGCTGTAAAAGGTCTATGAAAAGAAAAGTTCAGAGCCACTGTTATCACCTGAGGTCTCAAAAAACTGTTTTACATGGAAAGGCAGACAAATGGCCCAAGCAGGTCCTTGAACACAGCTGTCCAAGTCCTGTCATAGATGTGACTGCATGCTGAGTAAGTAGGCACTCCTGGCTCCCTTTAGCAATGGCTTTTTATGTGAAAGAATATTATCATCCAGCATCTGCTCTGAGAGTTTTGTGACTGACAAATTCAGTAACAAGATCCCCTGGAGTTTAACAAAAAGATGGGGAATACATACAAACTGCAGGGTCACTAATTCAGGACACACCTGTATCTTACTGTTTCCACATTCCACGTTCCCCCAGATGTGTTTTCACTTCCCTCCACTGCAACACTGCTGCTGTCTTCTGTCGAAAGAAGACTGAAGCCTCCCAAGAGACTTCTGAAATGGGGATACTTTCAAAATTTAGTTCACTGTGCCAGTCAGCTGCTCTTCCTTTTGTCATTTGGCTCTGCCTATTCCCTTCCTACTGTTTACTGATACTCAGCACTGAACATCAAGGCAGAAGCCAAGATGAAAACAAATCACTGCAAGCTTGATCACAGCAATAGCCTCAGAACCCTGGCCCATACTCGGATTCTCTTCCCTCCCAGCTTCACAAGTATAGATACCAATTTCACTGGAGAAGTAATAAAGGCATAATTAAAGTGATGACAATAGGGCCCAGTAGACTTATTTTTAAATCCCAGCCATAGCTGACAGCAGAAAGAAACTAAAACTGCATTAAAATTATGCTCTTAGATACATCATTCTGTCAAAAAATGTAAGCAATAATAAATGTTCCAGGAAATATTCTAGCAGCATAAATCTCAGTGGCAACAGAAGCTTCACAGCAACATGAAAGCTATACAGAGATTGCCACAATAATTTCTTAATGCTGATGAAACATAACCAATGTCCTTCTCCTCCCCTGCCCTGCTTCAGCTTCAAGGTGGCTTCAAGTCATGTTCAACAAAAACACAGACAGAAAGGAAAAGGAAGAAGCAGTGAGGCAGTAAAGCTCCACAGCCTGTGGTTATCACCAAGTGATCACTCCCCTGGGCACTGAGCTCTCTCTGCTAACAGGGTGAGCATTTTACAGACAAGGACATTGGATTGTTTTATGAATAATGTGTGCATGTATTTTTTTGTGCAAGGACAAAAGATGAAATTGGCAGCTTGAAATGCTGAACAGTAGTTTCAACTAAGTAGTACAGTTCACACATTAATTTTCTTTTCTTCAATGTTCATGAGCTTATCAGAAAACCTTTTCTGTTCTGAAGCTAAAAACAAACACGAAAACACCAAACCACCAACTATATAACTCCAACATATACCACCTACCATCAAATAAAATGGTGAAAAGGATTCTGCCAGGTATTCACAGGATACAAAGTCTGCTTTAAAGCACAAATCTGATTTTGTTGTTGGTGTCTAAACTTATCTTTGGTGTTGTCTTTATATTTTGGGCCAGGCAGATGCTGACACCAGAGGAGAAAGATAAAATGAAAAAGTTTTTCATTAGCTTCTTTCCTTGTTTTGACCGTCCATCTGTCCACTGGAAATGACTGAATATCTATGCAAAAATATTTCAGAACACAGAGAAGTAAATGGACACCTCATTTTCATGAGGGAGCCACAAGAAGCAAGACAAGTATACTCTGCAGAAGGTGCTATTATATTAACACTGACAAGGCATGAGGAGAAATGTCAGTGAGCTCACAGAGCAATCATGATGACTTGGCCATCCACATTCTTTCCACAGCAGCACTCTGACCCTATGTCACTGTTCACTGGGAAGGCTCCTAAATCTCATCTCTGGAGTGCAGTCAAATGCGTCCCACACAGCCACACTGAATGAGCAGCCCACAGGTGATGGTAGAGTTTACTATTTTCCCTGAAGGGATTGAAAACTGGCTGTGACAGGGGAGAGCAGAAAAGCTTACCCGAAAGGCATTTCTCTGCAGTCCCCTCCAGCTGACTTGTTTTGTAAGGGACAATTTGTCTATTCCTCATGGAGAAAGTGATTCACTCCTGTTACACAGGGATCTTATTGCACATAAACTAGATGGGCTCTAAGTGACAATCTGTCAGAGACTCTGAACTTGCTGGGAGAGTGACAAGAAGCTGCCAATTCCATTTGTCCTTCAGGGCAGTCTGTATTACACTCTTGGCAGTGAGAACACAAGTGAGATGCTGCCACAATAGCCCTGACAGAAGTTTGAGGTGCCCATGAAAGTCTAAGTAACTGCAGCAACTAGATTTGTTGGACATAAATACAGGTTTCCCCAGGACAGAAATGATGTCCTGACCATCAACAAAAGCAGCTCACTGACTCGGATACCACCACAAATGGAGAAAGAAGGAAAACTGCCACACATCTTAAGTAGACATTTACTTAGAGACCACTCCAGTCTCTGAAACCTTGTTCCTCTCTAATCAGACCCACCCACAGTCAGAATTGGAGGAGTGGCAATACTGCTTTCCTAGAAGCTAATTTTGCAGCTGCACAAGATTCCAAACAGGCACTGTTTGCCACATCTATATATTCAACATAAGCATATGTTTAGCATAACTGGATAAATATTCATGACCAAGATGATAAACTGAAAAATTAGAAAAATAAAAGTACTAAGTAGTCTTCTTAAAAAAAGGAACCAATGGTGTTTAAATTGACATCAGGAGATGCCACAGAGCAAATAGATTATTCACAAAAAGTGTCAAAACCTGTGCATTGAAAATAAGTCACAACAAGCTCTGGAAATAAACAATGAGATTTTACAACTTGTATACTTGTTTCCAGCTCTCCTCCTCACATCACTGCATGTGTGTCTAGCCTGCTGTCATCATAATAGTACAGACAGAAGATAAAAATTTCTTTTTCTGAAAAGTGTACCTGAAACCTCAAACATTGTAAATCTCTCTAAATGTGCTGCTTACAGTCAGCAATATCATGTGCTCAGACACACCCCTCCCCACTAGTGCTTCATTTAAACTTTCAATTTGAGTTTCCTCTCCATTTCACACACTAACAGAGCCAATGGCTATTTGTTACACAATGGAAGAACATGGTAAGAATAGTCTTCAATCTTTATTTTGAAACAGTAACATGGCCCAACAAAATAGCATCAACTACAATAACATTTTCTATTTACATAGAGAAGCAGCTTTCATTCATATCCTATATTTCTCTCAGGAGTAATTCTAATTTCCTAAAATGACAAGTTTACAAATCTTATCGAAATTGCTCTGCATCATTAGCTTGGCAAGAATTTCATTTCATCAGAGTATCCAAGGCTAAGGACATGTCAAAACTGAGAAATTAATCAACACACACAGCTTTCAGAGTGATACTCAGCAAGGAATTATGATCTGTATCACCATGGAGAGACTATTCAATTGAATATACAATTCCCTATCAGCCCAGCATGGAGGAATAAACAAACAAAGCCAACACAGAAATGACTGCCTTAAATAACCTCAATCAAATCTACTTTGGTATCTACTTGCAGGAAAAATGGGAGAGTAGGGAAGAACTGACCAGTAAGTCTGAACCACCAGCTGAAGGTGGTCCTAATGCAGAAAGTGCAAAATGTAAACACAAGGCCAGTTAGTGAGAGGGTGCTAGGAATTATTGCCACTCAAAACAGTTACACTCTGACCTTCTGCTTTAAGTGTATGTGGCCTCCCAGAAGCAGGCAGGGAAGCTGAGTGGGAGAGGGCCCTGCACTATCAGGTTGTCTAATAAGATGAATGCCTCTGCAGAAAGTGTGCCAAAGCAGTAGTGAGCTCCAGGCAATTCATATGTGCCTGTGGTCATGCAGGATGGATCCACCTGGGAACTGACACATGGCCTGGAGATGGCCTAGCCCTGGATTTCCATTCTTCTCAATCAGGCATAATGCAAAAAACACTCAGCATATGTACTTGTGATTTGACACATATGCACATGCAGTGCAAAGGATTGTCCCAACCACCCTGACTATAATCAAATACTCTATGTCCTGTCTTCACCTACAGAAACTTCCAAGTCAACTTACTTGTCTTGTGCTGATTTTTAATCTTTCAGGAAAGATTAATGACACAGCCACTCTGGCAGCACTGATAGCTTGAAAGCTTTCAGCTACTTTAATCCTGCCACGGCACCTCTCAGAGAAAAAAGGTGTCTGAGAAATTATGAAGCCAAGGTTTTGTTTTCCCAGCACACAAGCCTCAGGGTAAAGACTGGCTATAGCCCATCAGGGACTCAAAAAAGTTCTGTGGAAGCAATGATTAGAATACAAGATAGTCTTCCAGTGTTTGAAAGATAAAAAAATAACACAGGAAATGATGACTGCAGTAACATTAGGACCTTACATGCCAATTAGCAAAAAACATGAGCTCTAACTTTAGTTTGTGACAGTCTTCTGTATTGTTACACTTGTGTGCTATGATGTATATGTACAACACTGCTCCCTTTGACATTTGAACTGTGGTGTTTCATAGACTTACTTCAAGTCAGCTGCTAACAAATTAAATCCATTGTAAAGATGTCCCTCTACTGAAACTTTCTTCAAGTAAGAGTAGCTGTCCAGATCTGCAGTCAAGAAGTTTGTTACAAGAGCACCTAAGAAAGAGAAGTACATAGAGCAACTACGTGTGAGCTCACTCTTCTGACAGGCCTGGTAAAACAAACAGCAAGATACAAGATTCCTGTTGCCAAAGTCTGTAACAGTGGGAAAAATCCCCAAACCTGAAATCAAACCAAGCAGTCTTTACAAGTCTTTTGTCACTGTACCATGCTCATATTAAAAGCTTGAGTTTTACTTTGAAGAATTCAGTCAAAAGCTCTTGGTCAAAAATTCTACAGAATTGATATTACTAAGTGCTCTAAACTGGATGTGCCTTTTGTCTCCTCCTACCTTACAAATTCTTTCTTATCTTGCTTCATTTCCCTGATATATGACCCTAAAATGAAATACAAATGACATGGTTCATTTGTTTTCTCTGTCTAACATCTTTTGTCATTACAATACATTCCCAATGCAGCAGCTTATGACAGTTACAAACAGACCTATTTTTACTTTTACAAACCCCACAGATGTGCTCTTTTGAACATCCTCTTTAAAAGAGGGTTTTCCCTATTATTTCTGCTCCTCTGATCTGGGTAAAGATGAGACTCTAATAATCTTTTAGGCTACCTCAAGCATAACTCAAGTTGTATTGATTCCCTGACACAGGTGTTTGAACATGAACATTGTAAAAAGTCAACTGTAGTCTAAATCTAGCTCAATGCTTGGCTAGTTGTTCTGCCTGTTAATTGGAATTATTTTCAAGAGGAGACAGTTGGTGCTGCATTTCTTGTCTGAATGTAACTTCGGGCTATTGGCACTACATCTTATTTTACTTTTGTTTGATCAGAAAATCATTATCCAAGTCAAGTTTCTCACACAGGTACTCAAACTCATCAGCTCACAAATTCTGTTTACAGCACATAAACATTCTCTTTGCCCATAAAGCTGTGTTAAGAAAATTAATACTGTAATCATCACTATTTTACTGGAGCACCAGGGCTTGTTGGTTCACTCTCTTTTTTTTTTCCCCTTCTATTTCAACTCTTCCATACCTCTTCCTTTTGCATTTTTATCAATCTTTGGCTGCATATAGTTTGTCAGGGCTGCCATCTTGCCTTTCTTACTGATTCCCAGCCATGTCCCACCTTCTTTTCCTTCCTCCATATCCAGACCTAATGGAATAAGTAAGAGTTAGGTTATTAAATTTGTTTTAAAAAATCTCAAGCTGAGATCAGAATTTCTTAATGCAAATGCTGAGTTTTCATCATGCTGGATAAAATGCAGTAGGTATAAGCCTGTCTTTCTAGATAACTGACACAAGCCCCCTTAAATTACCCACCCTCCAATTCTCCACTATCAAGTATTTTCAAGTGACTGCAGTCATAGATGAGATATAATGAGAAAATTAAATGTAAAGGCAAAATGAAAAGCTTTGCCTATATGCTAAAATACACATGAAGCTTTAAGAAGGCTCAAAATGCTTGTTAGCTCAAAGCAAATCCCAGAAATTTGGTGTTATATGCAAGTTTAAATTCAGATATAACCAGAAAAATTTGGAGTAAACTGGGTAACTGATAAACATCTTGGACTCTGGTAACAGTAATGTACAGTGGGGAGGGGGGCCCATGAGAGTGAAGTCCACAACATTATTAACTCAAAGCCATGGGATCTCAAACTCATGGGATTTCCACAAAATATGCTCCCCAGATGGAGAACATACCAGTTTCACATGCCAAATATGGACAGAGCTGACAAGGGTATAGAAGACAAAGATTCAGGGCCCTTCAGTTTTCAGAATAGCTTTTTGTTTATTTGTTTTAAACTACTACACAGCAGGAGAAGCAGCATCCAGAAGGTCTGGCACGAAACAGAAACATTGGGCAGGACTTCAGAAGCAAGGGAGTCATAATACAGTGGGAGTAATTTATCCTCACAGACCTCCTTGTCAATGACAATCACACACAGCATCAACAAAGAACATTTGCAAAGTCAAAATCTTGCATTTAAACAATGCTTTGTCTTCCAGAGCTTCATTTCTTTTTCTGAGAGCAGGCAGAAGTATTGATTATACTTAAAAATTACTACAGATAGATTCCCTACAAAGGAGAACCAGACAGCTGAGGGACTGTACTATCAGTTTAGCAACATGTAGACACAGAAGTTAATAAACTGAGAAATTATTCTGTAGCCTACAATTTACTAACCAATAAGAAATGAGAAAGTTTTCGTATTTTTGAGGTTTTGTTTTGTTGAATGATTAAGTCACTATTACAGATCCTGAGTCTGTGGAATAACTAATTCCACCTATTTCAAGAAGTATTTCAGTGTATCTGACAAAGCTACAGTAATCATTTGTGAGGGAGAAATTAATCTCATCTATTTTCACTGTGCCACTAGGACTGAAATCAGTTTAAAAAATGCAAAACTGGTAAAAAACCCCCAAGATATTAAAACACAAGTAAGATAAAAACAGCACAACTCATCTTTCAAACCTATGACGTCCTCCTCAGAAGTACAAGGAAGAAGCAAATTTCTTATTAGAAAGGCAACACCACCCTCATAACAAAAAAAATCCAGTCCATGATCCTCTTATAAATGACAAGAAAACCACTCAAAACAGCAGGACATACATACCACTAAGGATCTCACTGCTGCTGTCCCAAAACTCTGCCGATTTGGATGGTCTGTGGTAAAACTCATCTCTATTAGCTGCTAGAATAAGCCTGTAAGAACACAAGAGGAAAAATACACTATTACTTAGAAATTGGAACTTCACAGTACAGGCAGGAACAGAATCAAATTTTTGCCACAGCATTAGCTCATTTTAAGCATGAAACCATCCTTTATCCTCTAATCTCACCTTTAGCACTCAGAGTAAAGGCTCACTGACATCTGACTGCAGCCTTGTCTCTCACTGTCCTGAGACACTGAGCAAGTCCATCTTGTTGAATGAATGAGGCAGATATTATTATCCAAGAATAATACTTACAATAGAAGAGACTGAATTAAGATAATATAAACAATCTTAAGATTCCTTTGCATGAAGTTACAGCTTAATTACAGAACATGTAAAGATAACCCACAGTTTTATAGGTAACTTATCAGAAAAGTGTGAAGCATGAGAGTATGTTTTTACTGGATCATTGCTTAGGATGATGTGGTCACAGTACTTTTTAATCTAGCTTTGACACCTAAAGCTCTAATTATGGGGTTCAAAGATACAAGTCAGATGGTTTTGTCTGTAAGCACTCAGAGCAGAGATAACTTTTTGATGGTGTCAAAGGCCCAGCCCCATGGGAATCTGTCTGATGAAAGGACAACATGCTCAAGGAGACAGAGAAGTAAAGGGAAAAGGTGTGGGGTTTTGTAACAATCAAGAGATACTTTGGTGGGCCCTTTTTCACTGATGCTTGTTGTTTTGTGGGTTGGGGTTTTTTTGCATCCATAGTTACTTGCATAAGTTGAGTACCAGAACAGTAGGAGGTGGCACCATCAGGAGGTAGGAAGAAGCTCTGAAAAATAATACCCAACTGAAAAATGTTGCTGGATGAAATCCATTATGTATATTTAGAAATAAACACATTACTCCACAAGACCAAGTGCTGTCCCTACAAAAAGCACGTTGCAGCTCTTCATGTGCCAATTAAAATTTGATAGTTTTAGAAAATCTGTACTTTGTACTTTGAAAATTATCTCTGAACTTTGCTAATTCTCATACACGGAACCTGCACACTTGAAAGACCCAAGTGTATCGTATTTAAGAAGTAGCAGATTTCATTTAATGAAATGCCAACTTTCAAAAACCTGCAGATTTTCTTAATCAGTTTTCTATGACCTCAGTATCTTCACTGTCAGTTCCTCCTCCAGCCACATCTCAATTGCATTTGCACAGCAGCAGACAAGTTTGCTCCTGGAATGTGAAGTTAGACCATACAATTTTAATTCTAACTTTTAGCCACCACACACACGAATCAATTGCAATCACACCTCATTACTTTACTCAGCATTCAGATTACTACCATTTTCTGCAGCTTTCTGGACTTTTCTGCCAATTCATCTCTTCAGTAATACAATGTTTTAAAACAGGATTGTGAGGTGCAAGTTGCATATTAGATATACTACAGAAAAGGAATTGTAATGAGCTATAGAGAAACTAAAAAACCCTAAACTTCAATGGCATGCTTTCTGTAAAGCAGGTGCTTTGTATTTTGCCCAACAAAGAAGCATCTGTTGGAAAGCAAACTGTATGTACAATTTTTTCTTTCCAATGCAAATATAACATTGTTCCTTTCAAACTTACATAATTTTCCTTTTTCTAGCTGATTCTAGTCTTTGACCTATAGGCTTTCAGCTGCTTTACCAAATTTCTGTCATCTTGCTTGAATATGCTCCATTTATAGCATGCAGCCTCCTTTTGCATATTTTTATTTAAATTAACATCTCCACTGTTAAAAAACAGTTTGGCTGAAGTGCATTTCTCATCTCCTGAAGCTCCAATTATACTTTGCCTTCAATAATTCTTGACATGAAACCACAGTTTGTTTATAGTATCTAAGTACTAAAATTAAGTGAAGTCTTTCTGGTGATTGAATATTCCTCATCTCAGATTTAATGCAGACTCCTAAATTTATCACAAGGCTAGTGTACAAGATCATAATAATAAAACCACCTTTATTTTGTCTTTTATGAAACATAATCATACTGAAAAGGAGCAATATTAAGTGACCCTCATCTTCTAATAAATTGCAAAAAGCCTATTCAGCCATTTTATAGCTGAAATAATTCAACTGTATTAGGATTTACCTATTAAGATTTATTTTAATATTGAGAGATGAAAACATGAGAAATCATTCCATTAAGGCAATTTCCTACAATGCAATTCAGCTCCATAAAAAAGATTCTGTGATTATAGCTTTGAAGCTTGAAACATGTATTTATTTGTAAGATGCACACAGCACAGTTCAGAAAGATGTAAAGGCAGCAAGTTACCTCTGACAATAATAATGGTCCACAGTAAAGTGCTTGTTATACTGCACTAAACTTTATTACAAGTAGGCCCTGGGAGAGAAAACAGAGCAAGTTGCAAAGATACAGGCACATAGACTTGTTAGTGTATCACAGGGGTGAGCTGTGAGCAATCTGCTTAATTAATTACATTCTCATGAAAGTTGGCCAAAGTACTGCTCCAGAAACCAGGGTCTGCCTGGATGGAAAATTCTCCTGAGTGTTACAGAGAACATGTTTCAGTTTGGCCATTTTCTTCTAGCCAATAAACTCTGTCAATGATAAGCAGTTTGTCTTTTCAACTCTTAATGCCTATTACACACATTCTTTTACTTTGAGATGCAAAGTAGAGAACAGTAAGCAAAGTAAATGACTGCTTTCAGATGGACAGACAAATTAGTATGTCTACAGGTACAGGAATCCCTTTTTGGTAGGGAAAACTGTTCCAAGACTTCACCATGAAATAAACAGGACCATAGCACAGTGATGCACAAGCTATCAGGAAAAATTACACTTGGCAAGGACTAGTACAGAGATGTCTAACTTGGTCTAGTTATAACACTGCTCAGAACTGGGAGGGCTGGGTACCATTCCCAACCAATACTCACACCTGTGTCTGTCAGAAAGCTGAGGCAAAGGTGAAAAAAACCATAGGAACAACTTAAAAAGAAGGAACTTCAATATTCTTCTGAATAAAGAAAAGCAAAAAAAGATTTAGTTATGGTGTGTTAAGGAAAAAGAGGGGGGACTAAAGTTATGTATCTGATGGTAAAATCTGACACCAAAGAACACTGTGGCCAACCAAACAGACAAATTAGTGATTTATCTCAGAGGTACAGAGCAAGACACTGCTTAACAAAAGATACCAATAAAGTTAAATACAATTGAATACTCCTGAATTTGGGCCAAACATCTCCAAAGTGCTGTCCTATTTTGACACCACCAGCAAGTTATTTTTTTAATATAAATTATTAATGTCAGTCTTGATGCAATTTTTTATAGCAAGCAAAATACTTTAAGTTTTACTTTTAAATATTGATTGTGGCAGAAAGTTCACTTGGCATGCAACTACAGTTGACATCCAAAGGATTTTCCCAAGAGGCATCAAATTGCTGAATCTGTCTTTCACTAACTAGTAACACAAAGAAAGTCAGACCAAATAAATGGATATATTAATTCAGCACCAGCCACATCATAAACAAAACCCCTTTTAGGCAGATTCCAGATGCAGAAAGGAATGCACTCTACAGACAATTGAGGCTTCGGTTCTCATTTCCTTTCTTTCTATGGAATGGCATCTGCTTCTCAATACAAGAGGGCATGAAAACAAGTCAGTGAAAGGCACAACGATTTCCTGTGCATACTGACTCTGATGGTTTCTGGATGAATACCAATTCTTGTACCCCACAAAGTAAAATGGAACCTATACAGTATATATAAATACAGAAAGCAATAAAATTTTACAGTCTGCCTGCTGGACTGAAGTGCTGTCTTTCTATTACATACTCAATGTACTCAAAGATACTGTGTATATATATATATATATATATATACTAGATGTTTAAAAATTGAGGGCTATAATGAGAGAGAAAATTATTACAGGAAGTTTAATGTTTTGGAAATTCACTGTATGAGACTGACACATCCTTATAAACCTACCTAGAAGCCTGGATGCTTATTTGGTCTTCAGCTTTTGGCTAAACATTTTATACACATGACTTGGTTTGTTACTTACAGTTTTAATTGCAAGATTTTAGGGTGGGAAGGCTAAGACACTTACTAGAAGTTCCTTGGTTTCAAACTGGAAGCCCTAAGCTTATCTACTATACTGAAAGCAGCTACATCTGAGATGCCCAACAAACACTATTGCCCTTTGTTGAAATGATAAAGTAGAAGGCAGGACTTTCAAACCCTGGTCTACAAGATTTAAAGGACTTACACACCACATGATAGATCACCAGCAAAAGGGGTGTGACTACAAAGCCCAAGTTTTCTGACAGTCTGAAAACAAAGGGTTCTGTAAAGGGTACAGTAAATCCTCCAGTGGGGAAAGTCATGAAGTTAAACACCACAAAGTCACAACAGAACACATAATTCTCATTTGAGTTTGTAATTCATATGCTGGATACAAAAAGAAGTGGTGATGAAAAATCACAGAAGCAAGTGTGTTTTAACTAGAACAATCTTACCTGTATGCATTTTTTGAAACTGGGCGGGGGTCAAACTTGAATAGAAGGATGCACATTGAAGAACTGGTGTTTAAATTTTGGTTCTTCCACAAAGGCTCAATGCAAGGTCATTCTGTAATAGCCTAAAAGGCAAATAAAGATTATCTATTACACTGCAAATTATAAAAAGATAAACTTGCTTCTGTACTGAAGATTAAGGATTGCAATGTACTAACAGCTCACAATAAAAATAAATAAAACATGACTTCCAAAATAGATTAGACTGGTTTACTAACAGAATTCTTATGGTAATTCTTTCAAAGTTATGCTTGGCTAATTCAGATTTTTAGGAAAAAACATGCATTAGGAAAATACTGCCAAAGTCTAGAGTGCTAGCCACACATGAAAGAAAGATTATTATCTAATTTTCTGCTCATTACTAATAAAGTACTCTTTTTTGCCCTGTTCTTAGTAAGGCAAAGCACTTCTCTTACAAGAAAGGAGACAGTAAGACTCAAACTCTCGCAGAAGCTGGAAAAAGCCTGATCAAAGACGCTCACAGACCTGAAAATATAGTTTAGGCCAGACTATTATCACAGTCCAGGAGAAATTATTATTGTTTAGCATTAGGAAAAAGGTCAGGTACAAACAGGAATTCACTGGACCAGAGTGTACATTTTGATGAACAGTTTCCAGCACATGTGCTATGTTTAAAATTCAGGCCATGCAGATGGCATGACAAATGTGCTTTCCATTTCAAACCAACAGAACAGCTTTCAAGTATTTCGTATCGCTCCAATTAAGATTTTTCTTATAATAAAACTGCATCCTGATCTTTACTTTCTGTGGCTGCTAAAACAGTTACTGGAATGATACCACCCAATGACACATAACCATGTTTTACTGCTACTGAGAGCTTTTGCCATGCAAGGGCTTCCAAGGTAGGTCAACAGGGGAGAGAGAGGCAAATTCAACACCACAACTCTCAGGCCATCTGAGCAACCCAATGACTGAAGAAACCTCTGTACAAAAAGCAAGACTTTTAACCATACTTCCAAGATATGTAAAAAGTGTCTCTCTTGCTTTTTAATTTTCATCTTATTTAGCTTAAGAGAGATCAGGACCAGAAACAAGAGCTAAAAGTGCAGCATTTATACAGTTTTTTAAAATTAACAGCTTACCAGTAGCTGCTGGTTCCTGTTAAGTCACAGTTCAGCACTACAACCAGCTGCTGTTGCTGTCATGGCACAACAAATTCAGTCTTGCTATCTAATATCCTGAAAAGAGACTCTTCTGCTGCAGGATGTGAAATGACTCAAAAAGAGGTGCAACACTCCTGACACACTTGCCAAGAAAATTAGTGCCTGGGAGTGTGTGTGTGTGTGTGTATAGATAATATATCTATCTCAAAGTATTTTAAATTCTGTTCTGTGACAAAAGGAACTTCCCTCCCAAGTTGATTCATAATCTACCAGCTAAGAGTAGCAATAGCTGAGCTATCCAAACTATTTTTTGTTTAACAGGTTGTACAATAAGGCATTGAGAAAACAGAATTAAATCACACTGTAGGCTTCCTTTGCCTCTATCAAGTCAATCCCTAAACAACTGGTTTATAAATTAATCATAAACTGAAGATGCAGTCTTGAATTTTGGCTTACTGATTTACTTGCCAGGTGTTTAAGAAGACCCATAGGCAGCTTTATATAGAAAATGTAAACAGCCTTAAGGTGTTATCCCCCTTCTCAGACTTCTGTTACTGAATTTTCAGTAGACTGCAATCACACCGGACTTGTACAACTGAACTACCAGTTATGGAAGACTTAGATGTTTTACATACAGACCTTGCTAGCTTATAACAAAATTCAGGGTCATGTATCACAGCTGCTCTATGTCTCAGCATAAATAACATTGACCTGTTCACAATTCCCACTCCGACTCTTAAAAACAACCTGAAGCAAACCAAAATTGCAGTCACGGTTCAAATCACAGAGAGCAAATTTCCTGAAGCAATAGACAGGTTATGAACAAGAGCACAGCACCATTTACAGATAATAGAACTAAAGCACAACACAACTCCAGGTATTTCTGAAAAAAATTACACCTTTTTGTTTGTTTGTTTTTACTTTAAATTTCTCATGCTATACCCTACCTCAGTGTCTTTATTCAGGATGCTGAAGACTGAGGTTCTGTGCTCATTGTGCAGCCAGAACACAGTGATGAAGGTCACTCTCTTTGTTCTACAGCACCTTCCAAACAGGTCCTCCCTACCACACACCTGTCATTCCAACCATCCTTGTGGATGAACTCTTTGGATGAACTCTTCACTGGCTAATTGCAGGAACTGTCTGCCCAGCAGAACTGCCCTTATGTCCATAAACCACATTACATAAACTGCATTAACAGCGTGGTTCATGGAGCAAGCAATACACAGAATAAAACTGTACATTGTTTTTTCCAGTCCCTACTTCACAAAGACAGAAATTCTTTTCACCCTTTTCCTCAGTGAGAGCATCAAGACTGACATTTATAAATAAAAAGCCATGCCAGACTATTTCAGAAACAACACTCATAGCTCAGAAGCAAATCCACAGCTGAGAGGTTCCCATTTACAGCATCACCATGATATAGGGTAGGCAATCCTTAAAACTCTTTTTTTTTTTTTTTTTGGCAAAGTGCAAAGGAGGCCACTTGGTGAAAGCATAGATATAAAATACAATTTTAATGGACAACTGTTGCTGACTACTCTTGCTGACTATGGAGATATGATTCCTAGTATTCATTAGGTGTCCTGCCAGACAATTAAATGGATTACTCAATAAAAAACTGTTGGCAATTAATCACTCATAAGACCACTATTTTAATAAACAGGTTTCAGGCTCCATTAGCTGATGTATTGAGTTCCCTTCAAATAATCAATTCAGTCCAGTTGTTTGTGCAAAATTACTGGCCACATAAAGCTTACAAAAAACATGCCAGTCAGAAAACAGCAGCAGAGTAAGTTTGTAACACTCATCACAATTAGCTAGAAGGATGAATATTTTCAACACTTCAATACGTTTCTACTACTGCTTTGACAGAACTATCTTCTTGTAACCCCATCAACCCTGCTTGATGTTATTACAGTATTTTAAGTTACATTTGTGCTTTTATTAACTCCAAATATCAAACCAGTATTATTTATCTTGGGCTCCATCTGCCGGCCTTGAAACAAGCATAAGTGTTTATAGGTCCTATATAAACAGCCCAACCTTTTTTTTTTTTTAATTCAGACAGAAGTGTTTAAGCCAGATAAAACAGAGCTACCCCTTAAAATAGCAGCAACACTGAACTGGCAAAGGAGGCAAGCAATGTATTTTGGTACCTTCTTTGATCAAGGCTGACATTGCACTTGCAACACCTGTTGTGGTTTTATATCCAGGGTTGGATGTTAGCCTTAAAATTCTTAAATAGAAGCATATTGTAAGCCAGACTCAAATTTGGATATTCTGAAATTTACAACAATTAACAAACACTAAGAGGGAAAAAAAACTGAAGAGAGGCTGCCATAAATACCGTAAGTACCTAAATCAAAAAACCTTTATACAGGTGTTGTCCTTCCGAGCTCATGTTCACATAACAGCAGGTGCTGCAGCTACAGAGATGAGACAGGCACACTGCACAGAGCTGCCACTGCAAAGCAGATGTGCCCCAAAGCAGATGAGCCTCCTCCTCACTCAGCTGCAGTCCCCACAGAGTCAGGAGAGGAGAAGATGAAAAAGATTAGGCCACCACTGACTTCCACTTGCAGCTTGATCCTTCAGCAAGTCCAAAGCTTGATCAAAAGCTGACTTGTGGAGCAGAAAATGTGTCTTCAGAACCATCCTTAGAGATGCAGGAAATGGCCTAGTTTAAAGAGTTCAAATACAAAAGGCTAAATTGTGGCACAACACTTGCCTTCTGGTTTTCTTTTTGAAGACAAGCCAGAATATTCACACTGTGCAACATGGTAAGGTCTGCAGAAAGTGGGGAAAAAACCTCTGCTCTAAGGTGGAGACAGTGACTGCTCTCTGGATAATGAGCTCTTGTAAATTCTAGTTTGATCATTCCCAGTCAATAAGACAACAGTTACCAAGGATGACATGATAGCAACAATCTCCTATTTCTGTAATGTTTCTAGTTTGCTGTCCAACTTATGCCTAATACACACAACCAGCTTGACAAGAATCACAAACATCCTGTAATTAAGCGTTCTGCTCCAAATGGCACTGCTAATTTGGAAATGGTATCAAAGTAACTAACATTCTTGCGCTGTGCTACTGTATTCTGTTAGACAGTACAGTGTGTTGTTTTGCTCATTTTAAGAATCTGTTAAAAGTCTGAGTGGATACACACCAGCATAAGGTAGTGTTTAGAGGGACTATCAAGAGACCCAAGTATGATAAATTGTGTATGTTCTTTTCATAGGGTTCTACCATCATTTGGTTGATTACAAGCAATCAGTTCACAATTTGGCATAAAGCTATGCTACCCGTAAGAATTCCCAGTAGCAGGCTTTGAAAAATGAAGCCATTTGTTATGTATTTTGTTTTCACAAATGAAGCATCATAAATAACATCTGTCAGTTACCACAGTGATCTCAATTGCTTCTCAACTGATCCAAAACTCTTGTTTAGGTGCAGCCTAAAACACAGCTAAAAGTCATTTATCACTGGAATCTGCTAGCTTTGTGTACCACAACAACAACCTGGGGTCAGCAGAGTCCAAAACTACCTTACCATCTCTTTTGAATATGTTCAAATGAAACTGTGCATTATAGTCCTCAAACACCCAAAAAAGGTCCACTGTCCAGCTCTCATGAGAAACAAAGGCCAGTAAATACATTTCACCACAGCATACTTTAGAACCGTTTGCAAGAATGGAGTAAAACAGCCTTTCCCCCACTTTCTCAAGAGTACAAATTTTCCCTCTGCACACCCAGTGCCTTCTGCTGGCCTTTTTCCTTAGGCAAAGGATGTATTTTTAGCTTGCACAATTCTTAGGATTTTTTCATTGAGGAACCACCAGAAGACATCAGTAGCTCCCAGCGTCTTTCCGTGACAATTTCCTGCCCTCAAAGGGTCACCACATATTAAAAATTCATTAAAACAATACTTTATTACTCTTGTACAATTACAATTACTCTTGTACGTGACGCAAGTACCAACCAGGCACCTCCCGCGAGGGAACGAAACGCCACGGCATAACCACAGGAAACAGGTGCGAGCTGACACTTTAAAATACCCCCGTACTTGCTGCTGGGTAAATTTAGGATAAAAATCTTGAGCAAATGGCGTTCAGCAGCAGGATCTTCCCCGTCGGGGAGGGCCGGGGCTGTGGCGGTGGCCGGGAGGGGCACACACAGCCTCCCCACGCAGGAGCCCGCGGCTCCCGGACACCCGTGACAGACGAGGCGCCCCCGGGCTGTGTCCGACCCGCCCTCCGGGCACGGTGACGGTGACAGTGACAGTGACAGCGGCCCCGTCCCGGCCTTCTCTCCCTCGCTCCTTCGCTCCCCACTCACCCACCCAGCGCCGCCGGCTCCGCGTCCCCCGCGCCGCTTCCGGAGCGCGGCCGGGCCGGAGCAGCGCCCGCCCCTCCGGGGGACGGGCCCGGGACAGCCCGGCCCCTCCTCCCGACGGCTCTGCCGGGGCTGGGACACACCTTCCCTGCACGGACACACCTTCCCTGCACGGACACGCCTTCCCTGGAGCCACTCATCTTCCTCTGCAGCAGCACACCTTCCCCTGCACCAGCACACCTTCCTCTAGAGCCACACACCTTCCCCTCTACTGACACACCTTCCCCTGAACCCGTACACCTTCCTTTGCATCCACACACCTTCACCTGCACCAGCACACCTTCCCTTGGATCCACACACCCTCCCTGGAGCCATGCACCTTCCTCTAGATCCACACACCTTGCCCTCTACTGACACACCTTCCCCTGAATCCATACACCTTCCCTTGGGTCCACACACCTTCCCCTGCACTGACACACCTTCTCTTGGATCCACACACCTTCCTTTGGACCCAAACTGCTTCCCCTGGATCCACACACCTTCTCTTGAACCAACACACCTTCCCCTGCACTGACACAGCTTCCCTTTTATCCACACACCCTCCCCTGCACCCAGACACCTTCCCCTGGACCTACACACCTTCCCTTGCACCCACACACCTTCCCCTGTCCCCCCCGCCCGGGGTGTGTGAGGAGCTGGTGTGACACAGCCCTGTATCTGCATCTGCCACAGCGCACTGGGGAAGGCATCTCATAGTCCATGGGCTGCTTTTTGGCCGCCTCAGCCTCCTTCCAGCATATTGTGTTCTNCCACCCCCCCTCCCTGGAGCCATGCCCCTTCCTCTAGATCCACACACCTTGCCCTCTACTGACACACCTTCCCCTGAATCCATACACCTTCCCTTGGGTCCACACACCTTCCCCTGCACTGACACACCTTCTCTTGGATCCACACACCTTCCTTTGGACCCAAACTGCTTCCCCTGGATCCACACACCTTCTCTTGAACCAACACACCTTCCCCTGCACTGACACAGCTTCCCTTTTATCCACACACCCTCCCCTGCACCCAGACACCTTCCCCTGGACCCACACACCTTCCCTTGCACCCACACACCTTCCCCTGTCCCCCCCGCCCGGGGTGTGTGAGGAGCTGGTGTGACACAGCCCTGTATCTGCATCTGCCACAGCGCACTGGGGAAGGCATCTCATAGTCCATGGGCTGCTTTTTGGCCGCCTCAGCCTCCTTCCAGCATATTGTGTTCTTAACTGAGACAGGGGAGACTCAGATTAGGTATTAGGGTGGTCAGGCATTGGAATAGGCTGCTGAGGGAGGTGGTGGAGTCACCATTCCCAGAGGTGTTTAAAATCTGCTGCTGGGTGATGTGGTTTAGGGGTTACAGTGGCAGTGCCACGTTGCCTTCATTATCTTAAAGGCTTCTTTCGACCTTGATGATTCTATGAAGGTGGGAAATAATAACATAAAACGCTTGATCTGAGCTGCATAGGGCCCATACCTGCAAGGACAGATACACCCAGGACTGGACTGTTGACACTTACCGAGTTTGGCAGTAGGTCCCAAGCCCTCTAGAATACTGTTCCTGTGACCACCTTCAGCAGACTCTGCTTCCAGGAAAGCCTCAAAGTCACTGAGCCCTGAGCTTGCAATGGGATAAATTCCAGCCAGGACACTTTTCCTGAGGACTGAGGAAAATACAAATCACATTCGCTTTCAGTTATTAAGCAGATTGTCAGAACTGACAATCAAACACTTAGTAATTTTACCTAGATCTGCAGATTTAGGCTGAGATTGGATCTGTGCCACCTTTCTGTCACAATTAAATATTAACTTGTTCGTGTGTTTTTCAAACAAGATCTCAAAATTTATTTCTGACTTTTTTCACAGGTAGCAATAGAGGGTTTCAGTGGAGCCCGTAAATTACAAAATCTCTTATGGTGAAGCCTACAAGGAAACACCATAAAAGCCTTGAGTGCTCTTCCAGGTTCTAACACTGATAAACACAGTATACATAAGATATAAAACACTCACTAAAAGAATTCCCAGGGGATATGGGTGTGTAACGTGGCTTGAGAGGCAAAAGCTTTCATCCTGCATGCAGAAATACTGAAGCCAGTTGTCAGCTTTACTACCACTAGCACATGACATTGAGCAAGTTCATCACAATGCTTTCTTTCTCCATCATCAACAATGGGATGATCAGATTGACCTTCACAAGGTCTGTTGAGATCTACTGATGAAAATTACTGGGTGAGGATATCATTCTTTGTACTATTGCTTTTGAAATACAATAATAGATTGTAGTTATTACCTTGATACATAGAAACCTAAAATGTATTTATTCCTTCAGACAGAGAGTTGTTATTTAAAACAGTTATCAGATGAATAGGTAGACAAATTATACAAATCCCCATTACACTGAAATTGGTAAAATGGATGCACATTAATTATAATGTATTGTTCTGTCACTCTGAGGCTCAAAGTACAGACTCATCACTGTGACCAAAGATTATGTACCTTTTGTGCTTAATACCCATTAAAAATCTTCAAATGATAAATATGCATACCCTCAGTAGCAGTAATGTCCATGGGAAGAAGAAAGATTGTCCGTAGGCTTAAAATTTAATGGTGCTCTTTAGTGATTTCTTTTTGATTATTTTTGATACATGTGGGAGGTTAGAATAACTTCAGAGTCATTAAAAAAGCTTTTTAGGAGGCTTCACAAAAACAGTCTGCTGCAAGGATTTGTGAATACTGGATTTGGTGGCCATTCAGACTCTTCTTTCTGTTCTTGTGGCTACTTTTTGTTCTGCCTAAAACAGCTTGGTTATTGTCCCTTTTAGACCCTATTCTAGGGGAGCTGTGTATAGCTCCCATTGTTTGTCAAACTTGAATACTCTCATCCCAAACAGGCTGGGATTCTGTGTCCACTTTATCTTAATGAAGAGAGTAGTACTGGTTCAGGGCAGACCCTCTCTTGGAGAAAGCTGAAAAACAAGCAGAAGCTTAGTGAAAAGCTTGTAAAATTGTCCTGAGCAAATCTCAAAAACTAGAAGAGAAATAGTACTGACATTTGTTTAAACTTTGGTCTTTATGTGCTGGAATGCATGTTGTTTGGAATGTACAAAACACACCTTGGATGCATTAAATATCTTTTCCCTGAGAGATCTCAAAAAACAGTTGCAAAGAGGAAACCTCAGGGACCCAGACAGTTTTCTAGATGAGTTCTTGCTGTGATCTGATTTGGTATCCCCATCAATTGCCTAGATGAGGCAAGATCTTTACTAGTAAAATCTGTAGCTTAGGAGATGAGTGGATAATTCACATGACTGATTTGTTACAAAACCATCTGATGTGCCCAATTAAATCATCTCAGTCCAATAAATTGCATTTTTAATGTAAAAAAAATGCAAGGAAACACATCTGGAAATACAGAATGCAGGGATGGGTGCTAGCTTGGCAAAAAAGTACTTCAGAAGATAATTTAGCTGTTACTATATAAAAGTATTTCAATGTGACCTCTCAGGGTAATACTGTGGTAAACTGGACTAATGTAGTAATTTAATGTATAAAATACAGATACACAGGGGAGGCAGGGGAATGGCACTGCCTTTGTCCACAGCACAGTGACATTGGAATGCTGAACCGTTTCTGCCACCCACGGTTAGGGAGGGGGGAAAACCACAGGAAATGATTCAAGGGAGGACCATTAATGAAGGGGATAGGTAACAAGATACAAAACAGCATATCATAGGAAGCTCAAGCTATTTAGGTTATCAAAGAGATGGCCGAGAGCCGACGACCGCTGCAAGGCGGCGAGAAGGTCAGGCTGGACAAAGCCCTGTGGATGGCGGGCCAGCATCACCTGGCGGGGCCCCTGCCACGGGGCATCCCCCACACCGACCGGCTGGGCCCGGACCCCGCTGCGGACAGCCGGGCGAGGCGCCTCGCGGCACACAAACCCCTCAGCGGCGGGCTGGGCGGGTCACATAATGCTCCCTGCTGTTCCTGCCGTGAGGGTATGGCCGTGCCATGAGAGCGTGGCCACGCCGTGAGGGCAGCACCATGAGGGCAGCCCCGTGAGGGCAGCCCCGTGCCGTGAGGGTAC
>VXBX01003746.1:37940-65269 GCA_013400415.1 Scytalopus superciliaris | reverse complement strand
CTTTCCTTTCCTGTCCTTTCCTGATTTTCACCTACTGAGAGTGAGAACACAGAGGGTGGCAGGGACAGATCTCTAATACCCTGTGATAAATAATTCTGTATGAAATTCTGCCCTTATACAGAGTTTGCAGCTCTAAAACCTCCAGATACAAAATAAATGTTGGGCAAACAGCAAAAATCTGCCTCTTAAACCTCCAACTGGAGCCCCTCTCTGAGCCTGACACGAGAATGGCTCACTTACAATATTAATTTAACATTCTAGTTTAGAATATCATCCCTATTTATGAAGTTTATTCTTCTTTATCAGCTTCAGTGGGCTCTGCATGAGCCTGTCAAAGAGCACAAGGGGAAGGTGAAAGGAGAAAGCAAAACCACAGCCCTGCAGCTCCCAAGATTGTGTGAGAGCAGGAGGGAGGGAGGGAATTCCTTGGGAGGAGATTCATGGTCTGGGAAAAACCACTGTTATTATTGCAGAGGTGACTTGGCAACTCTCAAAAAGAGCTTTGCAGTTGTTGCTGGGCTTGAAAAAACAATTCAAGTGTCAAGAGATTGGCCTGACAAGCTGAGCTTTGCACTCACCAAACCCGCTTTGGGGGTTGTGCCTTCCCCTTCCAAGAGGACTTTCCGTGTTTCCCCAACCACAAACAGCAACAATTAACACGGAGAGGCAAGTTGGGAACAGGAAAATGGGACCAAAGCGGGTTGATTTGGGTGAAAACCATGCGATGTCTCTCAGAGCTTCTGCTCAGATGAGGGAAACGTGTGCCACGTTCCACTGAAATCCAACCCAGGCTGGATCCCACACCCATTCCCAGGGATCCCTGTTTGCTTGGACTGGGGGGGAAATCCTCAATCAGCCCAAGAAGTCTCTATCAAGGTGATTTGATTTGATGACTTGATTTGATGTGATGTGATTTGATCTGATTTGATTTGGTTATTTGATCTGATCTGATTTGATTTCACAACTGCCCAACGCTGGTTGTGTTGCCAGGAAAAAAAAACCAATCGGTAGGAGACGAAATCCCCCCAAACAATGGAATGAATTCCCCCTGGGGGACGTGGAGAAGGAGGAGGAGGAGGAGGAGGAGAAGCAGAACGTTACCTTGGGCAGCGGCTTCTTCTTGGCGCAGTTGATTCCTCCAACGAACACCATGTTGGGCATCACGGGCCTGACGTACTCGAAGACGAAGTCAAACCTGAGCAGCCAGATGGAGGCAGAGCTCACCAGCTCCGTGAGGGAAACGTCCCTCTGGAGCACCTCCGAGGAGAACCTCAACGCCTCCCCGTAGAAGCCGTCGCAGTACTTGAGCTCCAGCAGCGAGATCAGGGCGTTCTCCACCCTCTGCCAGAAGCTCATGCGGTCCGAGTTGAAGGAGAAGAGCCTGGGCACATAGGACAGGGGGCTGGGGCACTGGGGGGCCGAGTAGTGCAGGTTGCATGGGAAGCCCCTCATGAAGAAGACGAAGGGCAGGGCGAGGTGGTTGGCGAGCGTGGCGCCGCACATGAAGGCGGGGTCGGTCAGCACCGCGTCGAAGCCGCTGCTGTTGAGGCTCCTCACGATGTCCTGGTTGCGGAACAGGTCCTTGCACTGGCCAAAGAAGGTGCTGAAGACGTGCTCCGAGCTCCTGTAGAGCTGCAGGGCGTTGAGGGGGAAGGGCAGGTCCCTCAGGTGGGCGGCCACGTAGTCCTGGAAGGCGCCGTCGAGCTCCTGCAGGGTCTGCGTCACCGGGTAGGTGAGCACCTCATAGCGCTGCGAGGTCTTCATCTGCCAGCTCACCTCTGGCATCACCACCACCACCTCGTGGCCCCTCTCACTGAGCTTCTCCACCACCTCCTGCATGCTCAGCCAGTGGCTGCCCACCATGGGCACCACCAGGAGCTTCCCCGCGCCCGACGGGCCGGGCAGCACCAGGACGAGGAGGAGGAGGAGGAGGAGGAAGGGCCTGAAGGTGCAGCAGAAGCTCCGAGCCATGTTGGCCCACGGTGGGGCAGAGCCTTCTCCTGCAGGCTGTGGCTGGAGGAGACTGAGGGTGTTATGGTGGTGCCGCTCTAAGATCACCCAGTGGTTAATGATTCATTGCTCTGGATTGCAGGTGGTTTGGCAGGTTGGGATTTGATCCCTTTTCCTTCTTGGAAAGCCAAAATCCACGTGCTGAGTCAGGGCCTGGGTGTTAACATGGAATTAACCCCTCCAGGGGCTGTCAGATCCCTTGGGATTTGTCCTGTCCCACACTTGGCCAGGAGGGCAAACCCACATTGAAGAGTCCCATATGGATGCTCTTTGGCCACAGACCCTCTGGAGAAGGGGAAGAGGGGGATCACCCAACCCTTGTTGTTCCAGATCCAGCTGAACATTCCAGAGTCACTCCCTGGCTGTGGCTGAACAGGACCCCCACCTCAGGGGGTCACTGTTGAAGCCCCACCAGCCTTTGGACATCAAAGGGGCCCCAAACTACTGGGTAAATAACCTGGAAAAGCAGGCCATGCCAGGATTTTTAGAGCCCTGTCCCTCCCCTGGGCGCACAACTCCTCTCATCTCCCTTCGTTTGACCCACCATAATTAATTATCTCTTGTTTTCCTCTCAGCTTTATTTCCCCTCCCCACCAATTTCCCCTCCTTTATGAGGGAAAACTTCCGGAAAAGGTGGCAGAGAGCGGGGTTTTTATCGGGACACACAATATTTGGCTTTCAGGGATGTTGGGAAGCTGAGCCAGTTTAACAAACTGCATTTCCTCACCAAAATAAAAAGGTTTATTCCTGTATTTTGGAATGCCTGGAGAGGGAATGTCCAGCCCTTCCCTCCTTTCTGCTCCGGGATGGGTTTTCCATGCCCAGGGGAGGGATTGGGGGGCAGGTTAATGAGCACCTTTCCAGGTTATCCCAAGGATTTGGGGATGGATTCAGGGGGAGAATCACTCGCTGCTCCCATGGGAATGTGGGATTTGGGTCAAGAGTCAGGGATGTGGGGCCATGGGAGGGAATTCCCGTGGGATCACTGGGAGAGGGAGGTTGGTCACTCCTCAAATCCTGTGGCTGGTTTTGGTTCTGTCACTTCCAGAAGGACTTTGAGGGGCTGGAACATCCAGAGAAAGGTCTGGAATATCAGGAGGGACCTTCTGGGTCTCCCCAAGTGATCCAAGTTTTTATTCCCATCAAACTTGCCCGGGATGGGGGTGGAGTGGCTGTGTCTGGAACGGGCATCCAGAGGGTGGCACTGGAGCATCCCAGAGCTCCAATCCCTGACAGGAGAGCCCCAAAAAGTATCTAATAAACCCATGGGAGGAGATCCCAAAGCCATGAAAGGAGATCCCAAACCCCTCTGATCAATCCATGACAGGAGATCCCAAACCTTTAGTAAATCCTTAGAGGGACATCCCAAACCCATCTAATAAATTCATGCCAGGAGATACCACCCCATGGCAGGAGATCCCAAACCCCTCTGATCAATCCATGGCAGGACATCCCAAATCCATGAAAGAGTTTCCAGTGGAGAAGGAGGAGGACCAGGACGAGGAATCCCAAACCTTTAGTAAATCCTTAGAGGGACATCCCAAACCCCTCTGATCAATCCATGGCAGGACATCCCAAATCCATGAAAGGAGATCCCAAACCCCCCTAATAAATCCATGGAGAGAGATCCCAACCCCCCCTCTCATAAATCCCTAACAGGAGATCCCAAACTCCCCTAATAAATCCATGGCAGGAGATCCCAAACCCCTCTGATCAATCCATGGCAGGAGACCCCAAAACCATGGCAGGAGTTCCCAAACCCCCCTAATAAATCCATGGCAGGAGATCCCAAACCTCTCTAATAAATCCAGGCCAGGAGTTCCCAAACTCCCCTAATAAATCCATGACCAGGGATCCTAAATCCATGAAAGAGTTTCCCAAATCCCTCTGATAAATCCATGGAGGGAGATCCCAAACCCTTCTAATGAATCCATGGAGAGAGATCCCAAATCCCTCTAATAAATCCATGCCAGGAGTTCCCAACCCCCTCCCAGTAGATCCCAAATCCATGCCAGGAGTTCCCAACCCTCTCCCACTGGNGGGGTTTGTGGGGTCAGTGAGGGGTTTGTGGGGTCAGGGCGGGGATTGTGGGGTCAGTGATGGGGATGTGGGGTCAGTGATGGGGTATGTGGGGTTTGTGGGCTCACTGAGGGATTTGTGGGGTCAGGGAGGGGATTGTGGGGTTTGTGGGGTCAGTGAGGGATTTGTGGGGTCAGTGCCAGACTTTGGGATCTCCTGACATGGATTTATAAGGGAGACTTGGGGCTTCCTTTCATGCATTTTGGTATCTCCTGTTATGGGTTTATAAGGGGGTTTTGGGATCTCCTGCCATGGATTTATTAGAAGGGCTTTGGGATCTCCTGTCATGTATTTATAAGGGAGATCTGGGGTTCCCTTTTGTGGCTTTTGGGATCTCCTGCCATGGATTTATAAGGGGGATTTGGGAACTCCTGCCATGGATTTATGAGAAGGGCTTGGGATCTCCTCCGTGGATTTATAAGGGGGATTTGGGGCTTCCTTTTATGGGTTTGGGATATCTCCTGTCATGAGTTTATGAGAAGGGTTTTGGATCTCCTGTCCTGGATTTATAAGGGGGATTTGGGATCTCCTGCCTTGGATTTATTAGAAGGGATTTGGGATCTCCTGCCTGGATTTATTAGAAGGGATTTAGGATCTCCTGCCATGGATTTATTAGAAGGGATTTGGGATCTCCTGTCCTGGATTTGTACGGGGGATTTGGGATCTCCTGCCATGGATTTATTAGAAGGAATTTTGGGATCTCTCTCCATGGGTTAAATGCAAACAAGCCCCCCTTTAGGGGATTCGAGGCGGGTGGGCTGAGCTGCACAGCAACCACCAACCTCCCTTCCCTTTTCCCCAGGCCTCTTTCCTTTCACCTCCCCACCATGTTTGGGGACCTGTTTGAGGAGGACGTGCCCCCCCAGCCCCGTGGGCAGGGGCAGCCCCCCTGGGGCAGGGGCTGTGACCCCCCAGCCCCCCGGGGCCTCACCGGGCTCAGCGGGCTCAGCAACCAGGGCGGCACCTGCTACCTCAATTCGCTGCTGCAGACTCTGCTCTTCACGCCTGAGTTCAGAGGTGACACCCCCCAAATAATGCTCTGTTGGGGTGATTTTCTTTGCTGGGGGGGGGTTAATTAAACCAACACGACGAGCTCGTGTCGTTTTCAGGATGAATTCCCTCAGAACAGAGGATATAAAATGGGTATTGTCACTTCCCGCAGCAGGTTTAAATATAAATATTGGGTTTTCTTAGTTTGTGTCAACAGACTGTGTCCACAATCATTGTGATGCTCATTTTATTAATCCCACCCCTACAATTACTGAAAAAAAACAGGTATTTTTCTCTCCAAGCACCTTTCATTTGTACATTCAACCATTTGCCTTTTAGAAATGTTGTTTAATATCTTCATTCCGCCCCCATAAAAAGCTCAGCTGGGTGGCACAATAAATCTTGAAGGAGAGGGTGTTCTATTTAATCTTAACGCGGTGTTTTCCTTCCCCATTCCAGAGGCTTTGTTTTCCCTGGGACCTGAGGAGCTTGGCAGCCTGGAGGACAGCAGGAAACAGGATGCAAAGGTCTTGGGAATGTTGTCAGTCCCTTCTCGGATTGCTTTGGGGGGATGTTGTTCCTATTCCTGGGAAACCTGTGGTGGGGAGGGGTGAGAGCCTGGATGTAACCCCAGAAAGCAGTTTGGGGTGGGGGACTGTGGGTTTTTCCCACAGTTCCAAGGTGGCATTGAGTGTGTCCCTGCTGGAATATTCTCCTTCCCATCCTATCCCCAAACCTTTCATGGGAAATCTCTCAGGGATTAGTGTTGGGAATAAGAGCAGGAAAAGGGGTTCTTTTGGGTTCTTTGATGGGGTTTTGCTTTATCAGCCAAGGTGTGATCCATGAATCTCTTGGTGGGACCTGACACCCTCCAGAGGAGCCCATGGAGGTGCTCCAAGGGCTGGAGCCAGGCAGGGAGAGCTGGGAATGTTCCCCTGGAGAAGGGAAGGCTCCGGGGAGACCTGAGAGCCCCTGGCAGAGCCTAAAGGGGCTCCAGGAGAGCTGGGGAGGGACTGGGGACAAGGCCTGGAGAGACAGGACACAGGGAATGGCTTCCCACTGCCAGAGGGCAGGGATAGATGGGATATTGGGAAGGAATTCTTGGCTGTGAGGGGGGGGAGGGGCTGGCACAGGTTGGGCAGAGAAGCTGTGGCTGCCCCATCCCTGGGAGTGTCCAAGGGCAGGTTGGACAGGGCTTGGAGCTACCTGGGCTGGTGGGAGGTGTCCCAGCCCATGGCAGGGGGTGGAATGGGATGAGCTTTAAGGTCCCTTCCCACCCAACCCATTCCATGACCGTGCCAGGTGAGACACTGTAGAATTTTGGGACCAGTCTCCCCGCTGTCCTGGCGTAAATCCAATGTCACGAAAGCCACCAGCCAGTGATGGTTCATCCCAGACTTTGCCCTGGGTTTTGATTGGAGTGACCCCGCCTTGACCTGCTGTGTCTGTGTGGCTGTTTTTCCTCCCAGGTGCGAATCATTCCCCTGCAGCTCCAGAGGTTGTTTGCTCAGCTCCTGCTCTTGGACCAACAGGCCGTGTCCACCACGGCCCTCACCGAGAGCTTCGGCTGGAGCAGCCACGAGGTGCAGCCCCCAGCCCCCCAGAGCTGCTGTCCTGCAGGGAGCCTCTGTGCCTTGGGGGTGGGCCTTCCAGATGTATCGCGCAGCCCTTCAGGCTGTGGGGATGGCCTTGAGCTGGGTCAGCTGTTGGGGGGGTGGTGGATCTCCAGGGGAGCTCTTGGGCACAACTCCAGGAGCTTTGCCTTGGTTTCCACAGGAGGGTTTTCCCCAAAGTGTCCTCAAATACTTACCCAAATGTGTCCCTTGTCTCAGAGCTTACTCAAGGGACAAGGGGGAGTGGCTTCCAACTGACAGAGATATTGGGTTTAGGTGGGATATTGGGAAGGTATTCCTGGCTGGGAGGGTGGGCAGGCCCTGGCACAGGTTGGGCAGAGAAGCTGTGGCTGCCCCATCCCTGGGAGTGTCCAAGGCCAGGTTGGAGCCACCTGGGCTGGTGGGAGGTGTCCCTGGTGGCACTGGGTGCTCCTTAATGCCCCTTCCAACCCAAACCAGACTGGGATTGTATCCAAGTGGAAGAGTCACAGACTATCTCAGAGTAACCAACCTCAGAGCGATGCTCAGGGTAGTGATTTCCTCCTCCAGCAGCCCCCTGGGAAATGTTGTTTTTAAGGCCTTTAGCAAAGCAGAGGGCCCTGTCTGACTCCTGCCTGTGTGCCTGTGGTTGTGCTGGGGCAGGAGATGAGGCAGCATGACGTGCAGGAGCTCAACAGGATCCTCTTCAGCGCTCTGGAGACCTCCCTGGTGGGCACCTCAGGCCACGACCTCATCAACCGGCTCTACCATGGTGTTGTTGTCCACCACATCGTGTGCAAGGAGTGCAAGAACGTCAGTGAGAGACAGGTACAGCTGGGCCTTCCCCACCTCAGGGGCTGCTCAGTGTGCTGAGATGCTTCCAGTGTTCTTCCAAGCCCAAAAGTGGTGTCTTTCTTGTGGCCTTGTGGAGTCGAGACTTTAGGCCTTGGCTGCAAAGCACCCTCATGGGAGGGGGCAAACCAAGTGCTCTGGAATGCTCTCAGCCTTTGGGAAGTGCACTTAGAAAGCTGAAATAAATACTGGCAGTGTGTTGTGCTTCTTGTAATCCCAGGAAATGTCTCTTTTGTGGGTGTGGGAAAGGGTTGTCCCCATCAGCAAGGCTCATTCTCATTGCTGGGGTGGTGGAACGAGTGACTTTGTGTTGCCCCCTGAACTCACAGCACTCAGCCTGTTGTTTCTCCTTGTCCTTTCTGCACAGGAAGATTTCTTAGACCTCACAGTGGCAGTGAAGGGTGTTGGTGGCCTGGAGGAGGCCCTGTGGAACATGTATGTGGAGGAGGAGTACTTTGAGAAGGACAACCTGTACCGCTGCGGGACCTGCGATAAACTTGTGGAAGCTTCCAAGGTAACTCCTTGGTGACACTCGGCCTGCTTGGCTTCTGCCTCCAGCCCTGGAGCTGCTGGAGAGAGTCCAGGATGGTCAGAGGGATGGGGCAGCTCTGCTGGGAGAAAGGCATGGCAGAACTGGGATTGTTCAGCCTGGGAAGAGAAGCTTTGGGGTGACCTCAGTGTGGCCTTGCAGTGCCTGAAGGGGAACCTACAGGAAAGATGGAGAGGGAGAGGACACAGGGAATGGCTTCTCACTGCCAGAGGGTAGGGATGGATGGGATACTGGCTGGGAGAGTGGACAGGGGCTGGGATGGAATTCCCAGAGAAGCTGTGGCTGCCCCATCCCTGGGAGTGTCCAAGGCCAGGTTGGACAAAGCTTGGAGCAACCTGGGCTGGTGGGAGGTGTCCCTGCCCATGGCAGGGGGTAGGATGGGATGGGCTTTAATGTCCCCCCCAACCCAAACCATCCTGGGATTCTCTGAAAGCTCAGCAGCCATGCCAGGAAGCAGAAAGAAGCCACACAGATCCATGTGATGAGGGAAGCTGTGGGAATTCCCTCCTGGAGAGTGGGAATGGGAGAGGCAACCAACAAGTGGCAGGGAAGTGGGATTTTGTGAAGCAGCCCCACACAGGCTGTTGGTGCCCTCTGCCCCCTTCCCAGGAGCACAGCTCTTTGTGCAATCCAAACCCTGGCTATGGCAGGGAATATTCCAGAGGGGAGCTGAGGATAGGTCGAGTTAATCAGTGACTCGAGAATGCTCGGCGCTGCCTCCCATGCCCCGGTGGGAGGGCTGCTTGGAGCTGAGTCTGGGCTCAGGGGAGGGCAGGAGGACAGCTGTGTGCCCCCCAGGGGGCTCATCCATGCAGGAGGGTTTGGGGAGGAAAGCCCCCAGGCTGAGGAGAGAGCAGGAGGACAGCTCTGTGCCCCTCAGGGGGGCTCATCCATGCAGGAGGGTTTGGGGAGGAAAGCCCCCAGGCTCAGGAGGGGGGCTGTGCTGGCAGGCTGCAGTGGGAGCAGCACAGCTCTTCTATCCCTCCGTGGCTCTCTGGATCTTGCTCTCCCTCCTTTTTTTTGCTTTGTTGAGGAATGTCATATTCCAGAACTTTGTTAGAATTGAAGGGCACAGTCTGATTTTCACACTGAACTTGGCAGAAGGTGGGACTTTGCAACCCTTTGTGCCACTGAGCTTTGCAACAGTTTCCATGGCATTTGCAAAGGGAATTGCTGATTCAGGGAGTTCCCTGAGCCACCTGTGTGTTCCGGGGAGCTTCCCCTGCAAATGGAGACACTGGAAGGGATCAGAAAGGTGGCCTTTGACTCCACACTTGCAGCCACAGTGGGCTGGTTTTACTTCTCACAAAGGTTCTCGGGGTGCTCATGGCCCAAGTTATTCAATCCTTGTGAAAATGGATTCTCTTGGCTCCCTTGCCTGGAAGGTCCTCTCCTGGATAAAGGAGGGAGGCTCCAGTTGTTCTGTGGCTGCGGAAATGGAATTACTGACTGGAATTTCCCCAGTGTCCTTGGTTTGGTGTAGCAGGACAAGGAGTGGGAATGCTGCTCACCAGCCAAGGAGAACATGGGAGGGAGGAAACACCTGGAATCCTTCTAGGATGTAGGGAAATGTGCTGATGACACCAAGCTGGGAGGGAATGTTGATCTGCTGGAGGGCAGGAGGGCTCTGCAGAGGGACCTGGACAGGCTGGAGAGGTGGGCAGGATCCAGCAGGATGAGGTTCAACAAAACCAAGTGGGGGTCCTGCCCTTTGGCCACAACAAGCCCCTGGAGCAGCACAGGCTGGGACAGAGGGGTTGGAGAGGGGCCAGGCAGGAAGGGACCTGGGGGTTTGGGTTGGCAGGAGGCTGAACATGAGCCACCAATGTGCCCAGGGGGCCAAGAAGGCCAATGGCATCCTGGCCTGGATCAGGAATAGCGTGGCCAGCAGGGAAGTGATCCTGCCCCTGTGCTCAGCACTGTGAGGCCACACCTTGAGTGTTGTGTCCAGTTCTGGGTCCCTCAGCTCAGGAAAGAGATTGAGGGGCTGGAGTGGGGCCAGAGAAGGGCAACGAGGCTGGGGAAGGGACTGGAGCACAAGCCCTGTGGGGAGAGGCTGAGGGGGCTGGGGGGGTTTGGGCTGGAGAAGAGGAGGCTCAGAGGGGACCTCATCACTTTCTGTAACTCCCTGACAGGAGGTGGGAGCCAGGTGGGGGTTGGTCTCTTCTCCCAGCAACAGGACAAGGGGGCTTGAGCTGTGCCAGGGGAAATTTAAGTTGGATATTGGGAAGAAATTCTTTGCAGAGAGAGTGCTCAGGCATTGGAATGGCCTGCCCAGAGAGGGGGGGGGAATTCACCATCCCTGGAGGGGTTTAAGATGAGATTGGCTGTGGCACTGAGTGATCAGAGTGGGGTTGGACCAAGTGTTGGACTCGATGATCTCTGAGGTCTTTTCCAACCCGATCCATTCTGTGGTTCTCTGAAATGGAGGATTAGGGAAGACGCTGAGAGCTGTTTTTCCCCCCTTTGCAGTCTGCCAAGCTGAGAAAGCTGCCTCCGTTCCTCACCATCTCCCTGCTGAGGTTCAACTTCGACTTGGAGAGGTGTGAGAGGTACAAGGAGACGAGCTGCTACACCTTCCCCACCCACACCAACCTGCGGCCTTTCTGTGAGCAGGTTTGTGCTCTGCCACTCCCAGGGAACCCCCAGGGCTTCCCCTCTGCCCCCAGTGCCCAGGGCTGGGCCAACAACACATTTTGTAACCCAGTGGGAAGGAGTTTGGGGCTGTTAAAGGGGGCAGGATGGGACAATTCCCCAGAATTCCCAGCCTGGCAGTGGGAATTCCTGTTTATATTGTCATTCTCTGGTGGTCTCATGTATGGTTTATGTGCTTCCAGTTATTTAGGATTCTGTTTTGATTAAAAACTGAGCTGTGCCACTGCCTCCAGACAGTTCTTAAAGAACAGCCTCAGCAGGGGCATTTTCCTTGTTGAAATATTGCAATGCAAAGCTTGGAAATTTCTCAGTGTTTGCATTTGAGGAAACCTTGGTGGGGGGGTTGGGCAGTTTTGAAGTGTAGCTTGTTTTTTAGTCTTGTCTTTAAACAACATAAGCCTGGCTGTGAACAAACGGGCTGTAATTGCATCAGGATGTTGTTATTTTCCTGCTGAAAAGGTTGCAGAGAGGTTGTGGAATCCCCACCCCTGGACGTGGCTGGGTTGGGCAGGGCTTGGAGCAAGCTGGGCTTAGTGGGAGGGCTTTAAGATCCCTCCCATCCCAAAACATTCCACACCCCCTTTGGTTTGTGGCAGCCCCCACACACACTGAGAGATCTCTGAGGGTGTGAAAGTGTCCTTGTGTGCCAGCCTTACTGATCTCTGTTATTGTAATGTTACTATTTCTCTTTTTAAAGACTGAGATGGCTGAGTCAGAGTACATGTATGAGCTCTTCTCTGTTATTATACACAAAGGTGGCTGCTATGGAGGACACTATCATGTTTATATCAGAGATGTGGATGAATTAGGAAACTGGCAACTACCAGTAAGTCCTAAAGGGGGTTTTTATTTTATCTGTATAAGTTTTATTTTCCAGAGAAAGGCTGGCTGGTGGGGGGGTGTCTCAGCTGGCCCTTCACCCCCCTCAGGGCAGTGAGGGGCTCAGGGGGTGCAGCAGCAGCAGCAGCTCTGAGTGCTCTTTGTGTTGGCAGGAGGAGGAGGAGGGGCTGCCTGCAGGGAAGGCCCCGAGTGCCCCTGGGACTGAGAGCCCCCTGGCAGTGCTGAGAGGGATCCTGGCACAGGTACGGCCTGGCAGGGGCTGCTGCTTGGGGGGGTGGGCACCGCGAGGGCACCCGCTCTGCTCCTGGCAACTGGAGGCTTGGCACTTAAGTGGGGGAGGACTTAAGTGTGGGGGGAATTAAGTATTGGGGGGATTTAAGTGTTGGTGGCACTTAAGTGTGGGGGGCTTAATTTTTGGGGGGCTTAATTTTTGGGGGGCTTAATTTTTGGGGGGCTTAATTGTGGGGGACTGAAGTGTTGGGGGACTTGAAAACTGGAGACTTGTAAACTAGAGACTTAAGAATTGTGGAGACTTAAGAGCTGGAGGCTTAAGCATTGGAGTCTTAAGAGCTGGAGAGTTAGGAGCTGGTGATTTAAGCATTGGAGGTTTGAGAAGTGAAGACAAGAAATGGAGGTTTAAGAATTGAGGACTTAAGAATTGTGGGCTTAAGCATTGGAGGCTTAGGAAACTGGAGGCTTAAAAGTTGGGGACTTAAGAACTGGAGGCTTAAGCATTGGAGACTTAAGCAGTGGAGATTTAAGAACTGGAGGCTTAAGAGTTGGGGACTTAAGAGTTGGGGACTTAAGAGTTGGGGACTTAAGAATTGGGGACTTAAGAATTGGGGGCTTAAGAATTGGGGGCTTAAGAATTGGGGGCTTAAGAATTGGGGGCTTAAGAATTGGGGGCTTAAGCAGTGGAGTCTTAAGCATTGGAGGCTTAAGAAGTGGAGTCTTAAGAATTTGGGAGCCTAAAGGAAGAATTTGGGAGCCTTAAGAACATTGTAGACTTAGGAAATGGGGGCTTAAGAATTTTGGAGCCTTAAGCACTGGGGGCTTAGGAAATGGGGGCTTAAGACTTTTGGAGTCTTAAGGAGTGGAGGCTTAAGGAGTGGAGGCTTAAGAATTTTGGAGGCTTAAGGAGTGGAGGCTTAAGAAATGGAGGCTTAAGAGCTGGAGCCTTGGGGTGTTCCGTGCCCTGCCCCCAGAGCCCTTGGGAATCCGGGAATGGTGGAGGCTCCCCCTCCGTTAATCCCAGTTTTCCCTTTCTCCGCAGGAAGCCCCGAAACAAATCCCGGTGGATCAATTGGGGCAGAAACTGCTGGAGCAGAAAGGGCTGTCCTGGAATAAGAAGTACAGGAAACACCACGGGGCCCTGAGGAAGGTGATCCCTTGGGATTTGGGCTTGGATCCTGGAATAACATCCCAAGGATTCCCGTCCCTCCCACAGGGTCAGGGGGGAAAAACCCCAGGAAGAACTTTGGAAAAGGGGGATTTGTGGGAATGCTGTTTTATTTCAAACTGAGATTCACATTTAGGGCTTTTTGTCACCTTTTAATACTGGGGGATGTTTAATTTATTTCAAACAGATTCACATTTAGGGCTTTTGTTTTCCATTTTGTTATTGGGGGTTTAATTTATTTCAAACTCATATTCAGATTTAGGGCTTTATTTCCCATTTTGATATTGGAGATTGTTTATTTCAAACTGAGATTCACATTTAGGGCTTTTTTAACCCCCTTTTGTTATTGGGGGTTTAATTTATTTCAAACTGAGATTCAGGCTTAGGTTTGGTTTTATTTTAAACAGATTCAGATTTAGGGCTTTTTTGTCCCCTTTTGTTATTGGGCATTGTTTAATTTATTTCAAGCAGGTTCACATTTAGGGCTTTTATTTCCCATTTGTTACTGGGGGTTTAATTTATTTAAAGCTGAGTTTCAGATTTAGGTTTGGGTTCATTTCAAATGGAGATTCAGATTTAGGGCTTTTCCCCCCTTTTTTATTGAGGGTTTAATTGATTTCAAACTGAGATTCACATTTAGGGCTTTTTTCCCTTTTTTTATTAGGGGTTGTTTAATTTATTTCAAACTGAGATTCAGGTTTAAGTTTGGTTTTATTTAAAATTCGGACTCAGATTTAGGGCTTTTTCCCCCATTTTTATTGGGGGTTGTTTAATTAATTTCAAACTGAGGTTTAAGTTTGGTTTTATTTCAAACCACTGTTCACCTTTAGGGTGTTTTTTCCCTCCCCTTTATTATTTAATTGCTTTATATTTGATTTGATAGATGTCTGGAGGGGGTTTGAGGGTGGCTGCTCTCCTTTCCACAGGCCCAGGTGGGAAGAGAGGGACATTTTCCTACCAAAACCCCCTTTGCAGTGACAGCTTTGGGGTCTCCTCCTGGGGACAAAGCAGCACTAACCCCACAAAACCCCCGTTGCAGTGACAGCTTTGGGGTCTCCTCTTGAAGATGAAGCAGAACTTGCCCCTTGGTGCCCTTTGTAGTGACAGCTTTGGGGTCTCCTCTTGACTTTGTCCCTTGGTGCCCTCACATTGTCCTTGTCCCCTCCCAGTTTCTGCAGGGCCACCCCCAGGTGTTCCAGGTGAGCCCTGATGCCAACAGGGTGGGGCTCAGAGAGGCTCCCACCCTCCTGCTCCAGCTGCATTCCCAAGGCCAAGCCTTCCAGAGTCCTTCCCAAAGGAATGATGTTCCCTGGAACCCCCCAACAGCCACCTCTGGATGCCACTGGTTTGACCTCAACGACTCCAAAGTGCAGCCCATCCAGGAGAAGGACCTTGAGAAGCAGTTCCAGGGCAAGGAAAGTGCCTACATGTTGTTTTACAGACAGGCCCAGCTGAAAAGGCCTCCTGAAGGTACCCAAAACCTGGGAGCTTCCTGCTTTTCCAGCTTTTCCTCTTGGGCTTTGGGGTCCTCTCCAAGAAGTGGCCCATTTCCCTTGGAAAACGGGTTAAATGGAGGCCACAACTGGCACTGATTGTCTTAATGTGCTTCACAAATAGCAAATTCATTGATTGATTTCAAACAGAATCACATTTAGGGCTTTATTTCCCATTTATTATTGGGGCTTTGATTGATTTCAAACTGAGATTCACATTTAGGTTTGGTTTTATTTCAAACTGAGACTCAGATTTGGGGCTTCCCCCCCTTTTTTATTGGGGGATGTTTAATTTATTTCAAACAGATTCACATTTAGGGCTTTTATTTCCCCTTTTGATATTGGGGGTTTGATTGATTTCAAACAGACTCACATTTAGGGATTGATTTCCCCTTTGTTACTGGGGCTTTGATTGATTCCAAACACAGTTGCTGGGGGATTTCAGTGGGATGTCTCAGCTGGAGTTTGTTGTTTGCCAAACCACCTTCCCAACCCACCCAAACCCTCCCCTTCTGTGTCACAGCACGAGGAAATCCCAGGTACCAAATCCCAGAGCACCTCCTGAAGGAAATGAAAGCTGCCAATGCTGAGCTGCACAGGAACAGGTACTTGGGTGGGCCTGGGGGGAATTCCAGCCCTCTGGAATGGTCTGGGAGGGAGGGAAGGAAGTGTTGGAATGATCTGGGAGGGAAGGAGGGGCTGGAATGATCTGGAAGGAGGTGCTGGAATGATCTGGGAGGGAAGGAGGTGTTGGAATGATCTGGAAGGAGGTGTTGGAATGATCTGGAAGGGAAGGAGGGGTGGGTATGATCGGGAAGGAGGTGTTGGAATGATCTGGGAGGGGGGGAGGTGTTGGAATGATCTGGAAGGAGGTGTTGGAATGATCTGGGAGGAGTTGCTGGAATGATCTGGGAGGGAAGGAGGTGCTGGAATGGTTCAGTGCCAGGGGGTAATGGAGGGATTCAGTGGGAATATCCCTGGGCATGAGCAGCATCTCATGGAATGTCAGCCCTCAGAGTGGAAAATGGAACCATTTTGGGTGTAATCCCTTCCCATGGCAGGGGGTGCAACTGGGTGAGCTTTAAGGGGCCTTCCATCCCAAAATTCCCATGGGATGTGCCAGGGAATTCAAGGTACCTCCCAACCCAAAGTTCCCCTGGGATGTGCCAGGGAATTCTACGGGCCTCCCAACCCAAAGTTCCCCTGGGACGTTCCAGGGAATTCAAGGTGCCTTCCAATGCAAACACCAAGTCCCATGCGATGTGCCAGGGAATTTAAGGGGCCTTCCTTCTCAAAGTTCCCCTGGGATGTGCCAGGGAGTTTAAGGTGCCTTCCCACCCAAAGGTGTCTCCTTTGGACACCAGTTACCATTGGATGTGCCAGGGAATTTGAGGTGCCTTCCAACCCAAAGTTCCCCTGGGATGTGCCATGGAATTCAAGGTGCCTCCCACCCCAAAGTTCGGTGGGCCGTGGCGGGCAGTGTGGCCATGCAGGGGTGCCCTCCCGGTGCCCAGGTCACCCCATGGTGGTTGTTGTTGTTGCCCCTCCCAGAGCCGGCTGTGCCCCCCTGGGCATCGCTCTGCACCTCCACCTGAGCTCCTGCTACAGATTGCGGGGCGGAGCTCTGGAGCGCTGTGAGTCCCGGCGGGCCAGCGTCGTGGAGCTCACCATGGAGAGCAGCGCAACCCTGGCACAGCTGCGGCACGCTGCTGGACAGGTGGCACAGCGGCGGCACGCTGCTGGACAGGTGACCCAGCCCTTCCCTCAGCCACCACCGGGCTCGCTGAGCGGGGGGGCTGCAGGCTGGGCCTCAGGGAGCAGCTGTGCACAGCCAGAGCTGTTTCAGGAGGCTGAACGGTCAGATGGGTCGAGAAATGAGGGAATGGGCGTTTGGGATCTGCCCCCAAAGGCCGGGAAATTCAACTGCGGGGACTTCAGAGGTCTCTTAAAGGAATTGTTTACAAGGGCATGGATGGCTTGGGATGTGGAGGGATGGGAATTAGAGTTTGGGACATGGAATCATGGGAATCAGAGCTTGGGATGTGGAGGGATGGGAATTACCCCTTGGAATGTGGAATGGTGGGAATTGCAGTTTGGGATGTGGAGGGATGAGAATTCCAGCTAGGGATGTGGAGGGATGGGAATTCCAGCTTGGGATGTGGAGGGATGGGAATGACAGTTTGAGGTATGGAGGGATGGGAATGACAGCTTGGGATGTGGAGGGATGGGAGTCACAGCTTGGGATGTGCAGGGATGGGAGGGATGGGAATTCCAGCTTGGGATGTGCCAGAATGGGAAGGATGGGAGTCACAGCTTGGGATGTGGAGGGATGGGAATTACAATTTGGGGTGTGGAATGATGGGAATTCCATCTTGGGATGTGGGGGGATGGTATTAGGGTTTGGGATGTGGAAGAATGGGATTAGAATTTGGGATGTGAAGGGATGGGAATTACCCCTTGGGATGTGCAGGGATGGGAGGGATGGGAATCACAGCTCGGGATGTGCAGGGATGGGAGTCACAGCTTGCTGGAATTTCCCCCACCCCTGGAATTCCCTAACTCTGGAATGCCTCTGGCTGTGTGTGCCCCCACAGGTGCTGCACTCCTGGGAGGGGGCTGTGGTGCTGAGTGTGGCCAAGGCTGTGCCCACGGGGCTTCTCCTCTGCCACACCCTGCATGGTGAGCCCTGCAAGCCTTTCCTTCACTCCTCTGGGTTACTGTGGCTCACTCCACATTCCCAACCCTTTGAGTTATTGGTTTTCTAAGTGGAATGAAAGATTTTGATTATTTGTTGTGAGACTTCAGAGCTTTGGTTGATAAAAATATATCATCAAAATATATCACATAGCATTGGGTGATAAGAATATATCAGTGTGTGTTTTGTTTGCTCCCCTGGTGGGTGGGGCAGGAGAGGAAGTGCAGGGAAATATAGGATAGGGTTAAGCTTTTTTAAAGGGAAATACAGAAAGTGTTAATGAGTTTACTGAGAGTGTTAGTTTTTAACATCACTATTTTCGTCTCCTTGTGAGGCAATTCCGAGTGTTGGTCTCCAACAACCTCTTTAAACTTCAGAGCAAATCAGTGTTGATGTGACACACAGAGACACTTCCAGGTGCTCTGAGTGTTCCTGAAGTGCCCAGGGCTGGGACTCCCCCCAGTGCCCCCTCCTGGGGTGATTTTGGGGGGCCAGAAGCTCATGCTGTGCTGGTTCTGCAGGAGATGAGCTGAGCCTGGAGACCGTGGGGCTGGCTGATGGGGCTGACATCTTCGTGTGGAATGGCAGAGAGGTGAGAGCCACAGCTGGCAGGGCCTGAAGGGAGAAAGCTAGGAATGTTTGCTGGGAATTCTCTGCTTCTGCATCTTCCCTTTGGTGTTGGGGCTTTGCTTAACTTGGAAGTGCTTGTGAAACAGGGGGGTTTATTCTGTCTCCATGATGGGCCCAAATGGGACTTTTAGAAGACTTTTTTTGTAAAAGTATTAGTTTTCCTCCAGATTTATCCAAGGAAAGCACCAACCAACCACAGCTGTGTCTTGGTTTTGGTGCAGGTTTCACTGCTCCAGCTCTGTGGGGCTCAGGTTCCTTCAGCAAGGAGCTGAATTTAATGCTTAGGTTCAATATCAGCTTTTAATCTGGTTCAGTCAGCCCTTGATCTGCCTCAGCCATGTTTGGGTGGTTCTTTAATAACCCTGAGGGGCTGAATTCTTCATTCATTCATCTTCCCTCCCCTCCCTCCCCCTCAGTTGAACTTTTCCCCTTCTCTTTGCCTGTCCAGGCCTGCAGAGAAAACCCCCTGGGTCACCCTGACTTGTGCCCTCCTTCTCTCCCTGGCTGCCCCTCTCTCTGTTACCTCTCTTGGATCTTGAGGAAGCCCCTTTTCTATCTCAGTTTCAACATCACATTCCTTAAGGCAAGGCAACATGTCCCTTTGTAAATCAGCTTTTTTCCCCCCCCAACGCTTGCCTTGTTTGCCAGGTTGGAGGCAGCAGAGTCCTCACAGGCCCTGCCCAGGAGCCGCTGCTGCTCAACGTCCTGCGCCTCGCCGGCCACAATGAGGGAGGGCAGGGCCAGCACTTCACAGAGGCCCAGCACGTGCTGTCCTGCAGTACCAGCCTGGGGGAGCTGCACAGGGCCTTGGCTCCAGCAGGAGGGATCATCCTGAGGAACACCTTGGGGCTGGAGAAGGAAGCCAAGAGGTGGGAAGTGTTCCGGGAGGAGGAGATGGAGGAGACGCTGCAGAGTGTTGGCCTGAGGGACGGCTGCTCCCTGCTCGTCCTAGACAGCCACGACCAGAGGTGACCAAGCTGCACCCTGGGCAAGGTCTGCCCAGCTAAAACCATTGGTTCTTGGGGCTTCCAAAGGCTGGGAGGTCACACATCCCTCAGGTTCCACTTGGGGAAGGGGGGAAAGCCTGGTGGGAACTCAGAGTGCTGTCAAATGTTGGGCATGGCCTGGATTTGGGGAGCTTGGGGGGGTCAGAGGACAATCAGCCCCACGTGTCCAGGGTAAAGCCACCCCAAGGGTTGGTCCCTCCCCAGTGCAAGGGGGCTCTCCCAGCTCAGTGTGAAGCTGTGAGGGCCAAACTGCTGCCTGCTCCAGCACTGTTAATGACCTGCCATGGCTAATTAATGCTGATGTGCAGCCCTGCTGTCCCTGTTGGTCTGCACAGCTTTGTGAACATCTCCAGTGGCAACCTGACAGCCTTCACCTCTGACATCAGCTGGCTCCAGGTGAAGAACCTCTGTGGGCCAGGAGAGCAGCAGGAGGGCCATGTGAAAATCACAGCCACAGTTGACACAGTAAGGGCTCTGCTTGGCCAGGGAGCTTCCCCTCAGCCCCTCCCCCCTGCCCCCCAACTCCAGCAGGGGGGAGGCCTTTCCCCTGCTGAACATCCCACTGTTGGGGTATTTGATGGGGAAATTAAGCAGGGCTGGGTTTAGGGTGAAGCAGTTTGGGGTTTGGCCCATCCTGTGTGAGGTGACACCAGGGAAGCAAGGGTGCAAGGGGAGGGAGGGATTTTTTGTTGCTCTCAAGTGGAATTTGTGCAGGCAGGGGGATCCTGGAGTTTATCCAGGCAGGGATGATCCAGGCAGGGGGATCCTGGAATTTCTCCAGACAGGGATGATCCTGGAATGTCTCCAGGCAAGGATGATCCAGGCAGGGGCATCCTGGAATTTCTCCAGACAGGGATGATCCTGGAATTTTTCCAGGCGGGGGCATCCTGGAATTTCTCCAGACAGGAATGATCCTGGAATTCATCCAGGCAGGGATGATTCTGGAATTCCATGCTGAAGGTGCTGACATTCCTTCCTTTTAGGTGATGTCTGATATCAAAAGGAAAGCAATAAAAGAGCTTCACCTGGAGGAGGAGCTTGGTGAGTGTTGAGCTGCTTCCCCTGTATTTATTCCCACTTTATTTACTGCCTTTTCCAGGAAAAGCAGAATTTTCCTGGCTTTTAACCCAGTCTAGTCCAAACAGCAAATCCATTGCTGTCAGGAGGGGTTTTTTTGGAAGGAAAGAGGCTGCAAAGGCCTGAAAACTCATGGAATTTTGCCTTGAATTATTAGTTTTCCAAGCTTTAAGGAAATAACTGGGTGTGAGTCTTGATTAGAACACATTTTGTGAGGCTCTTCTTTGTCAGAGTTGTGTTGTCTCACTGAATTCTTATACTCACAGTTGAAGGTGATTGGTTTTAACCTCATTATTTGTGGAAGAGTCTCCAGTTTTCCTTCAAGTCTTTGTTTTCTCTTGGCCAGTTTTGTAGGATTTTACTAATTGTGCTTTAAAAGGGAAAATAAATCCCTCAGTGAAAGAATAAAAGACTTCAGGAATTTTTCTAGGTGTGCTTTTGATGTCGTAAGATAAACCTGTTGTAATTAATCTTAATTCTGAGCCACATCTCTGGTTATTTAATGCATTTCTCTCCCCTGCAGCAAATGGGAGCTGCCTTAGACCTGTTGGTGGGAATGGGAAGCTCCTGTCTCCAGGTAAATGGATTTATTCCATCCTTGTCCTGAAAGGAATCACTTTAGGAGAGTTTTCAGTGTCCCAGGGAGAAGAACACACAAAACTCCAGGGATTTCCACACTTCACAAGCAGCTGGGTGGGGGTTTTTTCCCCCCCTTTCCCCAGTTTTAAGGTTTATTAACAGGAGCAATCCAAAGGTAGAGCTTAAAGTGAAATGTTCAGCTTGGCTTTGTTACTCCCATCCCTAAAAACTGCTCAGAGTTGGGCAGGAAAGGACCCCCAGCTGTGAATTTGGGGCTTTTGGGGCAGTGGGGGAGAAGCTGAGTGGGATCATTGGTGCTTCCTGGGAAACAGTCTCCAGGGTCTGGCTGCTTTTAGTCATGCATTGCATTAATAAAACCCCCTCCATGCAGTGCTGGGCCTGCCTGGGGGGCTGGTTTTATTTATTTATTGCATTAATAAAACCCCAGGAGAGATTAAACCCCCTCCATGCAGTGCTGGGCCTGCCTGGGGGGCTGGTTTTATTTATTTATTGCATTAATAAAACCCCAGGAGAGATTAAACCCCCTCCATGCAGTGCTGGGCCTGTCTGGGGGGCCCTTGCAGAGGACAACCTGTCCAAAGCAAGCTCTGGGAGCTGCAAGGGATGAAAGAGGAGGAAAACTGGGGCTCTTCCAGCTTCCTGAAGATGGGGAACCTTTGGGGGAGGAATTTTCATTGCCATCTTGGACTCCTCAATAGGGAATTCTTAAGAGTTTCTTCCCAGAGGAGCACCTGGATCAGAGGCAGTTTTAGGGAGGGATCAGAGTTTTAGGGAGCAAATTCCAGCTGGTGAGGTGGTGGGAAAAGAGGAATTCCCAGTGGGAATGGTGAAGGAGAAGACAGGGAGCCCTGGGAATGTCCTTGCTCCCACCTGCTGGGCAAGGGTCCTTCTGCCCTTCCTCTGGAGAGCAGCTTGAGAGGGTTGGTGCTCCCAGGGAGCAGCTTTGATGTCCCCCCTGTGTTTGTCCTGCCTGCAGTGCCTGAGGATTACACTGTGAAGGAGGCAGAGCTGCCCGTGGGGAGTTTGCTGGGGCTGTGCCCTGGGAAAGCTCCCACCTCCAGCCAGGTATGCCAGGATGGGAAGGGGCTCCTGCAGAGCACACAGGGACAAAGGGGGGGATTGCTCTTGGAATGCACAGCTTGGAAATGTCATGGAGTGCCAGGGTGGTTTGGGTTGGGAGGGACCTCAAAGCCCATCCCATCCCACCCCGACACCTCCCATTATCCCACCCCAAACCCCATTCCAGAGAAATAGGTGTGGAATGCTGAAGAGTAGCTGCACCATCTGTGTGTGTGCTGCTTCAGCCTCAGTGCTGCTTGATGCCATTCCTGCACCTGGGAATGGCTATTCCACACCAATTCCATGTTTTTCCTTGCAGCTCTTCCTGTACTTTGTGGTTGGGAGCGACCCAGGCTCGAGCCCTGAGCTGGAGATAGTCGTGGAGGAGACTGCCTCTGTCAGAGAGGTAAACTGGGAATGCTGGTGCTCCTGGAAAACATTCCTGCCCCCTCTGCCCCACCCACAGCTGGAGGGAGGGAGAGAAGTTGGGAAGAGGAAGCTTCCAATCCAGCACAAGAGTGGCTGGAAAGGGCTGGGTTTTTATAAACTGCATTTACAAACTCAGGGGCAGAATTTGGTCAAGTCAAGGAACAAACTGACAGCACAGTTTGGAAAAGCTGGTGGGAATTTGCTGCCTTGAAACAATCCCTGCAGCTCAAGTCCATCTTATGTTGCTCACAGAACTGATCAGCAATCAGTCTTTATTGGAACATTTCCTGAGAACTTTCTTTCACCCTGTGTTTTCTTTTTTTCAGTGTCTCAACTTAATGCTGGAGAAATGTGGATTGTCAGGTTTGTTGTGTCTGTTATTTACTCTCTCAAAGGAGTTTTTCCATGTTCCTCAGGCAGCTCTTGCCACCCTAAACCTGGTGCATTGTATTGGAGGGCAGAGGATTCTGAGCTTGGAGTCTTTGTTTTAAAGAGCCTGTCAGGGATCCAAGTGCTAAATTGCCACGGGAATTCCTTCTCTTTCCTCTTAAAACCAGGCAAAATGATTAGGTAGGTGAGGAAGAGACATTTATGCAAAGTGTTTCCTGGGTCTGGGGAAGGGCAAGAAGGTGATATTTCATTTAGTCAGAGCTGTGTGTAAAAACCAACCCCAACCTCCCCCAAAAAGCCCCCCCTGGCACTTCCTGAGCTGTGTGATGTTTTCCCAGGACAGCATCATTGGCTAATGAGTTTTGCATGTGTATTTTTGGGTTTTGGTAGGTGACAACTGGCATTTGAGGAGGCTTGACTGGTGCTATGAAGCAGGGGAAGCCTTAAGTCAGGAAGTAAGAGGATCCTCTTTTTGCCCTGAGTTTGTTTGCTCCCTGTCCCGTAGGGATTCTCCCTCAGCAGAGCTGCATCCAACACCTCGTGCATTCCCAAACATGCACTGCTCTCTCTTCCCACAGAATGCCACTCTGAAGGAGCTCAATGTTTGCAGAGGAGACACTCTGGTTATAAGTGAAGGAAAACTTCCAGAAAAGGTAAAACAAGAGTGGTTTTAGTGGACAGAGATTTGGGATCGTGGAATCCCAGCGTGGTTTGGGCTGGAGGGACCTTAAAGATCTTCTCATCCCACTCCCTGCCATGGGCAGGGACACCCCACCAGCCCAGGGTGTTCCAACCTGGCCTGGGACACTTCCAGGTGCCTTCCCTTCCCAATATCCCATCTATCCCTGCCCTCTGACAGTGGGAAGCCATTCTCTGTGTCCTGTCCCTCCATCCCTTGTCCCAAGTCCCTCTCCTGGAGCCCCTTTAGGGTTTTGGGGTCTAAAGAGACCTCAAAGCCCATCCCATCCCACCCCCTGCCATGGGCAGGGACACCTCCCACTTATCCCAGTTTATTCCAACCTGGCTTTGGACACTCCCAGGGATTCAGGGGCAGCCACAGCTTCTCTGGAAACCCTTTTCCATGGTCCCACCCTCAGCCTGCCCTCATCTTCACCCCCTGGCTTTCATAAAGCTCCAAGTTTTGCCCTCCATGGATAAAATCCCCTCAAAGGGACTGTCACTCCCCCCTGGCATTTACTCTTCGGGCTGTGGAAGGAAAGAGAGCAAATAAACACAGAAGGTGATCCAAGAGGCCTGGAAAATCAGGGATCTGTGCCCCAACTCCATCCCATGGAATGCAGGGAAGCTGGAAATGGAAGGGTAGAAGACCTGGCGAGGAGCAGGGGGCAGAGTCCATGGTGAATAAAACTGCCCCAGGGAAAAGCAGATCTTTTTAATGTACTTATTCTTGGGGGAAAAGGGTAGGCTAAGAGGTGGTGGCCATGGTGCTGTGGGTGTGAGGAGCACCTGGGAGCAAGGGGTGCTTGGGAAAGGAGACAGGGATCAGCCTCCAGAGCAGGTGGGAAAAGCCACCAGGACAAGCAGGAGTGGCTGAGCAGCATTGACTTCAGCTTTGAATCTCTGGATTGGATTAAATCCTTCCCTTGGGAGGGTGATGAGGCCCTGGCAGAGTTTTCCCAGAGAAGCTGTCCTATCCCTGGAGTGTCCAAGGACAGGTTGGATGGAGCAACCTGGATTAATGGAAGGTGTCCCATCAGGGCTGGGAAGGACCTTTAAGATCATCAGGTCCCCCATGGTCACCTCTAAACTGTGTCCCCAAGTGCCACATCCACACTGTGGAGCATCTCCAGGGGTGGGAGCTCTCCCCAAGTGCCACATCCACACTGTGGAGCATTTCCAGGGGTGGGAACTCTCCCCAAGTGCCACATCCACACTGTGGAGCATCTCCAGGGGTGGGAACTCTCCCCAAGTGCCACATCCACACTGTGGAGCATTTGCAGGGGTGGGAACTCTCCCCAAGTGCCACATCCACACTGTGGAGCATCTCCAGGGGTGGGGACTCTCCCCCTCCCTGGACAGCCTCTTCCAAACTCATATTGAAACGAGTCTTTTCCTTCTTCCTGTGATCCAGGTGAAACTTTCCCTTGTCTGCACCAAAACACAGGAGCTTCCCAGTGTTTTCTGTTCCCTTCCCAGGGTTTCCTGAAAATTCCCATCTGGTGGCTGAAGCCTTCAAGCCATAAGAAGCGTGGAGAGAATGCTGAGGAGCAAGTGAATGGCATAAGCTGCAAGCTGGAAGCTTTGCAGGTGTCTCCTGGGGCAGGTGAGTTTGGCCAGCTTGGGGAAGGGCTCTGAGGCACAGCCTGAAACCCTTCTGAGGTCCATGAGGGGCTGTGCAAGTTGCAGCAAGTTCATGGTGGAAGGAGCCCCTCAGGAGACAGGTGGAGTCTGTGGCAAGGCCAGAAATGCTGGAGGATCCTGTTGGGATGTTCCTCAGGTGGCTTTGCTCAAGATGCCACTGAATTTTGGAGCAGGGACTCTTTCCTTGTCAGTCTCTGCACCACCTGAAGGCAGGGGTAGCATTTTAAAGCACAGAGGGGATGGATTTCCCGTGCCAGACTCCCATGGAATTCCCTTCAGGATGTTTGGGAAGCTGCAGGAGGAGTGACCAGTAAAACTCCCATGGTATAAAAGGCCTCACATGCAGCATTTTAACTGTGCTTGTTCTTCTGGGGCAGAGAAACCGAGTGAGGGTTGAGAAGGGAGGGGAAAGTGGGACCCAGGAGCTTTTCATTCCTGTAAGAAAACACCATTTCCCTGCTGCTGAGCTGGTTGGCAGGGCAGGGCCCCTCTCCTTGCATGGCTCTTTGCATTTGTCTCCTCTCCCAAACCTCCCTGAGCTGGATTTTCTCCCCCTGCTGGTTTCAGATTTACCTTTCCTTGCAGTAGGATCTCCACTCGAGTCATTCCAGTAATTAACCCTGTTTATCAATGGCAATAACTGCCCCTCCTTTTCAAGTTGGCTGCTCAGGGGCTGTTGGGACCCCTGTTTGGAAACTGTTGGAGTGGATTTTATGTGCTGTGTGTAAGCAGATCCTACTGTGGGAAGCTGGAAGTGGAAGGGAATTCAAGTGGAAGGGAATGGCAGGGAGCTGGATCTTTAAGGAGCTTCCCAAGCCAAACCATGCTGGAATTTCATGATATTCTGTTCCTTTTAAAAGAAAAAGGGAGGGCAGGTCTGTTCTCTGTGTGAAATCTCAGCATTATAAACCAAACCACATTGATTGGTCTCTTTGTTTCTGCCTTCTCTGTTCCCAAAGCTTCTCCAGAAGGCACCCAGCCAGCCATGGACCTCTGCTTTGCTGGCAGGATAGAAATAGCAGGAGAAGCTTCTCTGGAGGAGCTGAAGATGCAGGTTAGATGTTTTCCTGTGCCATGGGGGGATTGGAGCTCTGTTAACACCTCCTTTTCCTTCCTCTGCCTTGTCTCCAGGATGGCTCCTGTTCCATGGGCAGGGGGAGTTTGGAGGCTCAGATCCTTCCTGAGTGTCCCAGCCAGGATTCCTGACCTGGGATGCCCCTGGAGCTCTGCCTTTGTTTCCTGGTGGAGAAGCACAGGCTTCCTAAAAAGCCACTGGCCATTCCCACATTGATCCTGTATCAGTTTCCTGCATCTTTGTTGTTGTTTCTGTGGGATCTGGTGGATAAAGAACTGCCCTGGGTGCACATGGTTGTCATTCAGGCTTGGCTTCTTTGGCCAGAAAATAAAGTGCCTTTGATTTTTATTTTTAACCAAAAATGTATGATTTGAATACACTGAAAACCAAAACCAAACACCCCAAAAGGGGCAAGAAAACCCCCAAATCCAACGAAAAAAAAACCACAAAACCAGATAAATGAGTCCTACCAGAAGGCTCTTTGTTGTCCTGAACTGCAAACCAAGGATATCTCCTGGGATTCTGGTCCATCCCAACCCTTGTTTTTTGGGAATGGCTCTGCTATGGGAAAATCCCTGTGTGCAGCTTGGGGAGTCTCTGAGCATGGGAAGGGGGGTTGTCCTTGGAAGGGGCTTAGGGGGAGCTCCTGGAGCCTGGGAAATGATTCCAGCAGCCTCCTTCCCTCCCAGCTGTTCAGATTTGGGTTAAATTTGGTCCTTTTGGAATCCAAGTTGAGTTGAGAGATGTTGGGAGGGGGTGAAAAGTTTTGGAAAGTGTTTCCCTCACAGCCAGGAGCAGCAGAACTGCCATTCTCAGTGTTGCCTTGGCAGTGAATCCAGCTTTCCTCATTTTCCAAGGAGAATTAGTGCCCGGGTGTCCCTTTCTTGCAGGCCCTGAGCTTGCCATGCTGCCAGGAGCAGGTGGTGCCCCTCCCCTCCTTCCTCAGGGCATGGACAGTGGACAGCAAAAGGCCTGGGAGGCTCCTGAGGAACAACAAGCAGAGACTCAAGTGAGTAGGATTTTTGGGAATATGCAGCTGGGGGAGGGATTGGTGGGAATAAACCAGGCAATGCCAGCAGAAAGCTTGTTCCTGGTTGCTTCTGAGCATGCTTTGGAATGGGGATACACTGGGATAACTGGCATGGTTGTTCCAGTGGAAGGTGTTGAAGGCTTGGAATGACATGGTGTTTATGGTCCCCTCCAACCCAAACCATTCTGGGATTCCTTAATTTAGGTGCTTTAATTTAGATGATTTTTGGTACTTTCCTGGCTTTTCCATTTTTATTCCAATAGCCTTTTGCCTTGGTTTTCCAGATGGGCACAAATCCACTCAAAAAGTGAGTTAGAATGGATGAGTAGAAGGAGAGAATCCCAAATGGTTTGGGTTGGAAGGACCTCCAAGCCCATCCCATCCCATTCCACCCCCTGCCATGGGCAGGGACACCTCCCACTATCCCAGGGTGCTCCAGCCTGGCCTTGGACACTCCCAGGGATCCAGGGGCAGCCACAGCTTCTCTGGGAATTCCATCCCAGCCCCTCCCCACCCTCCCAGCCAAGGATTCCTTCCCAATATCCCACCTATCCC
>VXBX01003746.1:364-14520 GCA_013400415.1 Scytalopus superciliaris | reverse complement strand
ACTGGGAGGAAGAGCAGCATTCCCAGTGGATGTGGCTGAGCCATCCCTGCACATCCAAGCCCATCCTATTCCCAGATTCCCGACTAGGTGGTGCTGTTGGATCACAACTCCGCATTCAGTCCCATGGAATTCCCGCCCCCTCTGGAATGTGCTGGGCCGACATTCCCCTTGGAAGCGCCGATTGTGCCCCCCGACAATGGCCCTTCCAGCCTCTCCAACATTCCCAGTGTCCCGGGTTTTGCTCCCTGTCCCTTTGGAGCCGGGGCTGAGTCAGCACGGGGGACACTCGAGCTCCACAAATCCCACCCGGCTCCACCCGGGAATATCCAGGGATTGCCTTCCCGGGCTGCTCCTGCTTTTCCACTGGCTTGGGGGCGTGTCTGGGATCCAGGGAGAGGGGGGAATTCCTGCAAGGGTTATCCAGAGGGAAGGGAGGTTTTCCTGAAAAGATTATCCAGAGGGAAGTGTAGTTTTCCTTGAGATCTGGATCCAGAGGGAAGTGTAGTTTTCCTGGAAAGGTTATCCAGAGGGAAGTGTGGTTTTCCTTGAAATCCTAATCCAGAGGGAGCTGTATTTTTCCTGGAGTCCTGATCCAGGGAAGAAGTTTAGTTTTCCTGAAAAGATGATCCAGGGAGAAGTGTCATTTTCCTGGAGTCCTGATCCAGGGAAGAGGTGTAGTTTTCCTGGAAAGATTATCCAGAGGGAAGTGTGGTTTTCCTGGAGTCTTGATCCAGGGCGAGGTGGAGTTTTCCTTAAAATCCTGATCCAGGGAAGAAGTTTAGTTTTCCTGCAAAAATCATCCAGAGAGAAGTGTAGTTTTCCTGGAATCTTCATCCAGGGAGAAGTGGTTTTCCTGGAGTCTTGGTCCAGAGGGAGGTGTTGTTTTCCTGGAAAGATGATCCAGAGGGAAGTGCAGTTTTCTTTGAAATCCTGATCCAGAGAGAGGTGAGGTTTTCCTGGAATCTTCATCCAGAGGGAACTGTAGTTTTCCTGAAATTATGATCCAGGAAGAGGTCTAGTTTTCCTTAAAATCCTGATCCAGAGGGAAGTGTAGCTTTCCTGGAAAGATGATCCAGGGAGAAGTGTAATTTTCCTGGAGCCCTGATCCAGGGAAGAAGTTTAGTTTTCCTTGAAAGATTATCCAGAAAGAAGTGTAGTTTTCCTTGAAATCCTGATCCAAGGGAGAGGTGTAGATTTCTTGGAAAGATTATCCAGAGAGAGGTGAGGTTTTCCTGGAATCTTCATCCAGGGAGAAGTGGTTTTCCTGGAGTCTTGGTCCAGAGGGAGGTGTTGTTTTCCTGGAAAGATGATCCAGAGGGAAGTGCAGTTTTCCTGATATCAGAGCTAATAAATGAATGGAAAAGATGATCAAAAATCCTAGGATTCAGTGCCAGGGCCTTGCAGTTCAGCAAACACGAGTGGAGACATTCCCAAATCCTGGGAATTTCCTTGGGAGCCCTCGTGATGCAGGAGACAGTGGAATAAAAGCTGCATTCCCAACGTGGCATTCCCTCTGGGAATGTTTCTGGGAGCAGAGGGCAGCTGGAGGAGGGGGGGGGAGGTCTGGAATGCCCATCCAAGACACACGGGAATGTCTCATCCTTTTCGAAAAGAGAGGCAGCAAAAGGAATTAACAGGAAGGAGGAATTCCCAGAGGATCATCCCTGCCAAGTGCTGAGTTGGTGGGAATTCTGGGATGTTCCCAGTCCTTCCCAGCCTGGTTTTCCATGCAAATCTCCAGGAGAAAAGATTCCCCTCAGAGTGCAGCTGAATTCCAGACTGGAGAGGAAAATGAGGCTGGAACTGCCGTATTTTTTGGGATTGGGCAACCAAAAATCCAGGGGGAAATCCAAGGGAAACTTGCTTTGGGAATTTGCATTTGGGAAGTGCTGGTTGTCCATGGAATGTGCATTTGATGAAGCAATCCATGGAAAAGGATTGGGATGTTTTCCCACTTCTATCCATGAGCTTTTCCAGCCTTTTCCTTCTGCCAGCTGGGAAAATGCAGGGAATAAAATGCAGGAGCTTTTGGGGTGATACTTTAATTTAAAGTGCAATATTCCCACAAAAACCCCATCCAGGGATCCACCTGATTTATTGGGGTGAGGTTGGTGAGTAAATCCCGAATCCAAAGGACACATCCCACCTTCCAGCTGCAAAAAGCCCTTCCTGGCTTGGTTTTCCCAACCATTCCTTTGCTTTTTAAGGAGTTTTAAAGAAAGGAAAAGAAGTGGAAGGGAAAGAAAACTGGGAATTTTCACCATGTGGGTGCTGCAGCTTAAACTAATGCAATTCCCAGGTCAAACGGAGTCAGGCTGGAATTCACAGGATTTCCAGCCCCACAGATTCCCAAAAAAACCTCCCTGGATTTTGGTTTGAGCCTGAGCCTCTCACCTTAACCAGGTGTTACCTTTGGATGTTCCTCTTGTTTTGCTGGCTGGGTGGGAAAGCACAGGCAGGTGATTAAATCCCAGAATTCCCATCCTTGCCCAACTCTAAAGGGCTTTGGAAAAGCTGGAGCTGGGAGGTCTCTGTGAGGAACAGGATGGATGGCTCATCAGGTGGATAATTCTCCTGGAATTCCCACTTGGAGCTGGGAACAAACACACTGGTCAGTGTGTTGGTTGAGGCTTTAATTAATCCATTTAATTAATGCAGCACGGGGAGGGTTGTTGGGATTGGGATATCCCAGGATTTGGGAGAGGTTTCCCAGGGAAGCCACAGCTTCCAAGGAAAATAGTGGGGTCTCTAACTCAGGGCCAGGATTTGGGATAATCCTGGCACACAAAGCCAGGGGGTCCAGTTTAAATCCAGGTGGGGCAGCAGGTGGATGGAGGGATGGAAATGGGAATGCAGCCCCTTGGGAGAGGGATGGAATTCCCAGAGGAGCTGTGGCTTCCTCGGGATCCCTTGGGAATGTTCAAGGGCAGGTTGGAGCACCCTGGGATAGTGGGAGGTGTTCCTGCCCACGGATTGGGATGAGCTTTAAAGTCCCTTCCCACCCAAACCACTCTGAGATTCCCTCATTCCAATTAGGGTGCAGAATTGCACCCCAAATACATGGAATTTTGGGAACTGGGTCCTGCCCAGTGTGAAGGAAAGCAAAGCAGCCGAGCTGGGTGTTCAATCCCAGCTCTTTCTGGAGGGAACTGCAGGGAAAACCACCCCCCTCTGGGGAAAAAAAAAAGGCAGGAAAACTTAAATCCAACCCCTTGAAAGGGCCGTTCTTTGATTGTCCTGTGGAGCTTTTCCAGCTGGGCCTGCGAATTCCAGTGGGAAGGAATTCTGGCACCAGCAGGAAAAGCATCCTGTTCCTTTCAGGTGATTTCCCAGTTGCTGCTCCTGGGAGAGAATTCCATGGGCACACTTGGAATCCACTGCAAGGGCAGGCCCTGCAAAAAGCAGGGAAGGAAAAGCGGCCTTTGTGATCAAAAAGCAGAATTTTATCCCAAAAACGACCCCCTTTTTGCACGGAATGGCTGGAAATGAGTCGTCCCAAGCGAAATTCCTGCAGGAAGAGGGTGGGGCTCAACAAGCAGAGGGTTAAAAACACCCATTAAAAGCCTGATGGGTGTTCGGGCTCATTTAATCCCGGATTAAAAAGGTGTTAATTGGAATAAAAAAGGAAACAAAGGAGCTGCTGTGAAAGTGAGGAGAGGCTGTTCCAACAGTCCTGTGGTTTCTGGAGCCTCGGGGGTGATTCCCCCTTAGTGATCGCCCAGGGAAATTCCTGCTTTCAGGGAGGGAATGGGAAAGGCGGGCCCTTTTCCCGGGAATCCAAAGCGAACATTCCTCGTGGTGCCTCCTGAAACCCACAGGGCAATGGGGCACTTTTAGGGCATCCCTGGGCTCCTCCTCCCTTTTCCAGGGTGGGAAACTCCTGTTTAAGATGGAGTAACCTGAGAGGCTCCAGGAGCTGCACGGGAGGGAAGGGATGGGAATTCCTTGGGGGCAGTGGAGTTTATGGAGCAGCAGGAGAAGGCAGGGAATGAGCAGCCTGGGAAGGGCAGGCTGGGAGCAGGAATGGAATCCTGGGAATCCAGGAATAGACAGTGGGGAAGGGGTTTGGAGATCCAGGAGGAGGGGCTGGGAATCCAGGAATGGAGTGGGAAGGGGTTTGGAGAACCAGGAGGAGGCTCTGCCTTCCCACCACGGAGCAGCAGAACTTCCTTGCCCAGAAATCTGTGGCTGCTCCATCCCTGGGAGTGTCCAAGGTTGGATGGGGTTTGGAGCCTCCTGATCCAGTGGGAGATGTCCCTTCCCATGGCAGGGCTGGGATGGGCTGAGCTCTGAGGTCCCTCCCACATCAACTCTGGCTCAGTGGATTTTCCCTTCCCTTTCCTGCTGGCCTAAACACTCCTGAGGTCTATCCCAGTCTCTAAGACGTTCCTCCTTCCGTGTGCCCTTTCCCTAATTCCCATGTTTTCCTTGCTGCTCCTTAGGAGAAAGCAGCTGTTTTGGGAGCATCCAGGACGAGGGAGAGAGACTTGGTGACCAAAGAGCTGGAGAAGTCTCAGGTGTCCCTGCAGAGCGTGTGCCAAAACGCCCTGGCCCTGGGCAGGATGGTGGGATACATCCAGGAGGACGTGGATGCCATGAGGGATGAGCTGCACTCCTGGGGGCACGAGAGGAGGCAGCACCAGGAGGCCCTGAGGAGAGAGCAGAGGTCAGTGCCCTGGGAGGCTGGGCCGGGCTCAGGGGATGGGCCTGGGCTGGGGATCAGGGGTCACTCCCAGGCTTGGCTCAGGGGCAAGTCTTGGGCTGGGATCAGGGGACAGTCCTAGGCTTGGCTCAGGAGCCTTTCCCGGGCTTGGCTCAGGAGCCATTCCCAGGCCTGGCTTAGGACACAGTTCTGGGCTTGGGTCAGGGGAAATTCCTAAGCTTGGGTCAGGGGCCATTGCCAGGCTTAGCTCAGGGGCTATTCCCAGCCTTGGCTCAGGGAATGGCACCCGAGTAAGGCCTGGGAATGGCCCCTGAGCCAAGGCTGGGAATGGCTCCTGAGCCAAGTCTGGGAAGGTCGTGCTTCCCAAATGTCCTGGGATTGGGCTTTGCTTTGCTCCCAGGAAAGGCAGTTGTGGGATCCCAGGGAAGTCCTTGGGATGCTTTGGGGGGTTCCTGTGGTGGGAAGGAGGGGAAAGCAGAAGGGTTTGGAGCTCTGGAATGCCTTGGGAATTCAGGCTGCCATTCCCTGTCTGCCCAGCATTTCCCAGGTTGGGCAGGCTTAGGGGAGGGGGCACATCTCTTGTGTTACCCCCATTCCTTTCAGGGGCCACCTGGGCTTTAGTACTGTAGGATTATTAAATTCCCTGCTGGAATGGGATTGCCTGTCCCGAAAGCAGCACTTTGATACCATGGAATGCCGGGTGGCCTGGAACACTCCCAGGGCTGGGGCAGCCTCGACTTCCCTGCTCTTCTTGGGACAGTTTCAGCAGAGAGACTTGGGGAGCCAAGGAGTGATTCTTGCTGTTGACTTTGGGGGTCTCTCCTGTACAATATTCCCCCCCTTTACCCATGTTATTCCCTCTCTCCTTGCCCTTCTTCTCCCAAACTGTCCCTCAGGCCCAACACAAAGCCCAGGGAGCAACCCGGGCCTAGTGGGGGGTTGGAAGGAGATGATTAAACCCCCTCCCAACCCAAACCTCTGCAGGATTTGATGCTTCCATGAAATCCCTTGATCCCATTTCATGGAATGTGCTGGTTGGGAGGCTGGAGCAGGGTGGGGAAGGGGCAGGTCTGAGCCCCCTCTGTCGTGTTGCAGCGTCACGGAGAGCGCTCTGGAGCCGCTGCAGGCGGAGCTGGCTGAGCTCGAGCAGCTCGTCAGGGACCAGCAGGACAAGATTCGGGCCCTCAAGGCCAACATCCTGAGGAACGACGAGAAGATCCAGAGGATGGTGCTCAGCATCAACCTGGCTGCCAGGAAGTGAGGGGGAGCCTCCCAGAGCCTTGGCATTCACTGACTGACTGACCCAAAAAAACCCCACAAATCCCAAACTGCTTTGTTGAGATCTGAGAAGTTGAGGGACTGGAACCCTAAAAGATTGTCTGACTGACTGATGTTCCTACGCAGAAAACCCCCCCAAATCCCAAACAGCAGCTCTGCCTTGTTGGGATGTGAGAAGTTGAGGGACTGGAACCCTAAAAGATTGACTGACTGACTGACATTCCTACCAAAAAACCCCCAAATCCTACCAAAAAACCCCCCAAATCCCAAACAGCAGCTCTGGGATGTGAGAAGTTCAGGGACTGGAACAGTAAAAGATTGACTGACTGACAGACATTCCTACCCAAAAAAACCCCCAGATCCTAAACAGCAGCTCTGGCTTGTTGGGATGTGAGAAGCTGTGGGACTGGAACCCTAAAGGTGATGTATAAAATGTTGCTGCACTGATTTTCAGGTGTTGATGTTCTGCAGGACAAGGTGATCTGCACTTGACTCTCAGGTTGCAGAGCCATTAAAACAGTTGGTTTGGTTACGTTGGAGCTGCTGCTTCTCCTTTCCCACATTTCCAGAACCTTCTTTGCCTCCTCCTCCTCACTGAGGGATGGGATAAATGGCTATTAAACAATTCCTGAATCCCACTCAGAGCCACCAGGAATGTGATTGGGACCAACTGGATCATCCCCACCTCAGGGAGCTGCAGGATTTTATCTCCACAGGTGTTAATTCCACTTTTATTCCGTATGTTCCTTTGGAAAGGATTAATTTAAGCTCCTCTTTCCTCCCCAGTGGGTGAATTTTCCCACTGAGTTTTTATTTTAGGGAGCTGCAGGTGGCTGGAGTGTTTCCCTAATGCCCCTCTGGGATGTCCTGCCCAGGCTTTGGTGCCTCCTAAACCTGTCCTGCCTCCTAAGCCTGGGCTGGTGGCTGAGCTTTAGTCAGCAAAGCTCTTCCCAAGGTTTTTAAGCTCGTGGATGAAGTGTTGGTGGCCTCATTTTTCACTCTTGGAGTGGTTTTTTTATTGGGGTGGGGGTTGTTTCCCTTCTTGGTTCCTTTTTCTGGTGGTTGGACCTAAAACCCCACCCAAGGATCATCCCCATGGTGTGAGTTTTTAGGAGCTCTGGGGCAGAAAAGGGTTTGGTTTGAGGGCTTTGAGGGGCTGGGGAGGATTTGGGGGAGGGAGAGGAGGAATGTTCTGTCCTGTTTAAACCGACCTGGGGGGGTTTGCAGAACACTTTGTGTTTTCTTCTTTCACTCCCTGAGGGAAAAGGGGGCTCAGGATGTGCCCCAGAGCTGATGGGGAAGGCTCTGCTGCTCCCTTTTTCCTTTAAACACTTGGATTGTTGGATTCCTCAGGCTCCTGCCTGGCTGCTTTGGGTGCTCTCCAGGAATTCCAGCTCTGTCTTGGCTTAAATCCCAACTTTTCCTTTCCCCCCCTCCCTTATCCTGTCCCTGCCCTGTGGGTTCCCAGCCTGGTGACATCAGGAGTGACTGTCCCTTCTTGGGTGGGATTGGAGGCACCGGGACACCTTGGGAATGACTTCCTGCATCTTTCCACACCCTTTTCCTGCCCCTTTCTGCCCAAATAGGGGAATTGTTTGGGCCTGAGGTTTAATGGCACATTTAACATCCCCTGCCAGCCCGTGCCCTCCACCTTGGCACTGGGAATGGTTCCCTGCCAGCCCCTGCCCTCCACCTTGGCACTGGGAACAGTCCCCTGCCCTCCACCCTGGCACTGGGAACCGTTCCCTGCCTTCCACCCTGGCACTGGGAACCGTTCCCTGCCCTCCACCCTGGCACTGGGAATAGCTCCCTGGCAAACAACAGCATGGAATGCCAGCTCAGCCCTTATCCCAGATTTCCTGGAGAGCCCTCCCAGCACAGGAACAAGAGGGGGGTGCTGCCCATGCCCCCCCAGGCAGGGCTCGGTCACGGGCTGGGGGCTGGATCCCACAGCCTGGATCCCTTGGGAATCCCTCTGGAACTGAGCAGGGAAAGCCCCCCAGGGTGTCCCCGAGGTGCTGCCCTTGCTGGGACAGGGACACTGGTGGCTGTGGGATGGATTGGGGCCCTGCTCGGCTCCCCTCAGAACTCCTTTGCTTCCCAGCAGAATCATTCCAAGAGCTGCTTTCCCTCCCTTTCCCACCCCCATCCCAGATTCCTGATGCTCCTTCCCACCCTCTTTGGAGTTGCTTCCCAAGGAGCCTCTCCAGGCCAAACTGCCCCTTGGGTTCCAGGCATGGCGGGGACACCCCGGGGGGCTTTGGAGAGCCGGATCCCAGCGGGGACCCCACAGCCCAACCCCGCTCAGCCAGGCCCCCTAATCCTGCCTGGGGCTCCAGGGACCCCCTCAGCAACGGGGAAGGGCTGGCAGAGCTCCAGAGGCTCGGGCTGGGCAGGGCTCGGGGGGCAGACACCCCCTGGAGGGACGGGATGCACCAGGAGCAAACACCGGGAATGGGGTTGGGGACGGGGAAGCCCCTCAGGGTGAGTTTGACACCCCGTTGGATCCCGGGTGTGGCAGAACCGCTGGAGACCCCAAAGAGGAGGGTCCCACCACCCCCAACCCCCCTCACTGCCCAAGGGCCTCTCCAAAGCCTTTGGGAATGTCCCATCAGGTGTTGCATCCTGGGACATCCCCCAGACATCCAGCCCTGCCTTGATGTCCTTGAGCTGGAGAAAGGGAGGGCAGGACTGTGGCTGTGTCAGGGTGTCCCAAGGGCTTTTGGGAATCTGGACAGTCCAAGAGGACAGAACCACCCATCCCACCCACCTCACTTCCAGAGAGCCTCTCTAAAGCCTTCGGGAATGTCCCATGAGGTGTCCCATCCCAGGACACCCCACTTCCAGCCCAGCCCTGATGTCCTTGAGCTGGAGGGCAGGACTGTGGCTGTGTCAGGGTGTCCCAAGGGTTTTTGGGAATGTGGAGAGTCCAAGGGGATGGGCTGGCACTGGGACCTGACCTTGGCTTGGATGAATTGGTGCTCTTCCCCCTTCCCAGAGTCCAAGTGCTCGTGTGGTGGTGGGTCAGTCCAGCACAAGGGATGGTTTTGGGATCTTCATCCCCTGGAGAGTCCCTGGCACCCCCTCAGAGCCCGGGAGAGCTCCCTGCAAGGCACGGCTTTCCCGTGGAAAAAACACACGGAGAAACCCCATTTCCGTTTTCCAGGGAGAAATTTCATTGGAAGGAACTAAAAGGGATAGTTTATAGTTTAATATAATGTGATGAAAAAAGGATTAGCTGCCCACCCCCTCCTGCCCAAATCCCATTGGCAGCCCGGCCTGAAATTGCCTCTGAGAGACACAGGAGGGAAACAAATCCCAAGGGGAAGAGGGAGAGAAATTCCCCCCTGGATTTTTATGGCTCGTGAGGCAGAGGTTGCTCAGGGTGGCCTTGCTGTGGATCCTGCTGGGTCCCACTGGGATGGGATCACTGGGATGGGGGTTGTGTGCCAGGGAAGGTGCCAGGTGGGCTTTTCCCTCTCAGTGTGTGCCCCTTTGGCTGGTGGGGCTGCTGAGGAGGTGTTGGTGTCCCAGGATTCCCTGGATCCTGCCATGATCCAGCTGGTTGGGTGGAATGCTCTTCTCTCCCACAGCTCATGGGATGTGCAGATTCCACCTCTGGAATGGTATCCATGCCTGCTTGGTTGTTTTATAGGATCCTGGAGTGGTTTGGGTTGGAAGGACCTCAAAGCTCATCCCATCCCACCCCTGCCATGGGCAGGGACACCTCCCACTGTCCGAGGTTGGCCTTGGACACTCCCAGGGATGGGGCAGCCACAGCTTCTCTGGGAATTCCATCCCAGCCCTCCTCACCCTCCCAGCCAGGAATTCCAGTGGGATTTGGTGGGCTGGAGGGGTTCCCAGGCCACCCAAGGTGGCTCAGAAGGTGACCTGGGAGCAGGGAAAGAGCTTCTCATCCTGTTTCACCCTCAGCATTCCATTCCCTGCACGGAAGTGTCGGGAAAGAGCCGGGTTGGTGTTGAACTCCCCTTGGCTGGAAAACCAGGAGCTCCATGAATGGGCTCCTCATGTTTTGGAGCCAAAGGGAAGGGTGGGAGCCCCGGGACTGTCACACCTCCAGCCTGGGCTCTTGGGCTGGGCATTATTCCCCCCAGGAGCTGGGTGGGGAGTGTCTCATTCCATGGAAATGCCACTTTCTCAGGGATCAGGGGCTGGGTTTGCACCTTCCGGGGGCTCTCTGGGACCACCCTGGGGCATCCAGGCGGGCACTGGGGGGGCTTTGGGCATCTCCTGCCACCCAGGCTGGGCATTGGGGGAAGCTCCTGTGGGATCAGGGGGGAGGGTGGATTCCGAAGGGGAGAAGGGTGGGCTTGGAGCCCCTCCAGAAGGGATGGAGTCCTTCCCAGAGGGGTGGGGATGGCACGGGGTGAGGGCCGGGCACCTGCAGTGCCAGCCTGGGGGGCACAGGGCATTGGAGAGGGCTAGGTTATCCAAGTGCAGCTTTTGGTGCTGGGAGTGGGGTTTTTTGACCCTCCCAGCCCATTCCCAGAGCCCAGATGAAAAATTTGGCCTTGTTTTGGGCAGGGTCAAAGTGCCCTTTCTGGTGCCACATGGTCAAGTGTGGACCTGGCCCAGACCTGGCCCTACCTTGGACTGTTTATGATGCCAGGGAGCCAGGAATGCCCCTGCCTTGGAGTTCTCATGCCAGGGATCTTTCTCCCATATCCCATCTTCTGGCAGCTGCAAACTGGACATGAAATCCCAGAGTGGTTTGGGTTGGAAAGGACCCTAAAACTGGACCAGTGCCATCCCCTGCCATGGGCTGGGACACCTTCCATGGGCAGGGACACTTTCCATGGGCTGGGACAAGATCCATGGGCAGGGACACCTCCCACCAGCCCAGGTGGCTCCAAGCCCTGTCCAACCTGGCCTTGGACACTCCCAGGGATGGCTTTCCAAGGGAGAAGGCTTGTGTCTCCAAGGATTGATCCATGGGGATGGTCCCTGGGATGACCCCCCGGGGCAGGAGGAACCTGCTGGTGTTGGGCCCACCTAAAGCCCAGCTTTGGGCTGGGGATTGTCCTGCTTGCCATGGGCGGGGTCTGGGGGTGTCCTGGCTGCTCCAGTGCCAGGACTGAGGGCAGGAGGGGCTCAGGGAAGCTGAGACAACATTCCTAGAGCAACGAAAGGCCTTGGAAACCTCTCCCAGATGGCTCGGAGGGCTCAATCTTCCAGCCTGAGGGCGGCCCCGGTGGCAGCTCTTTGCATCTCCTGTCCCAGCAGTGACAAAGCCAAGCCAAACCTGCCTCCTGCTTTACCAGCTCTGCTGGTTTCTCCCTTTGGCCATTCTAAGGCCACTGGAAAGGGGCTTGGAAGCCCGCCATGATTGGTGAGGGACTTGCAGGTTAGACCACAAGTCCATTTTTTGTGGAAAAGCCCCCCCTGGCTCCAGGAGAGGCTGGAGGAGGAACCACCAGGAGCCCTGAGGAGAAACCCCTCCGTTGCACGTGTTTGGGGTGGGTCAGGGATCCCACCCCACAGCTGGACTCCAACCCCCCTTCCTGAAATTCTCCTGGGCATCACCTCTCCTCCCTTGGAGCTCCATGGGAAGCATTCGGGGCAAATCTTGGGCCAAGCCCAGAAATGGGGGAGGGGTTTGGATCAAACTTCTTCTTTTGGAATTCTATTTAAAGAAAATTCAAATAAAACCCCCAAACCAAACCCCCACAAAGCACGGAAAAATGGATCCCAAACAGATGGGATTAGGAGAGTGTGGAAAGAGGTGGTTAAACTGAAGGGGTCTCACAGCTCCGAGTTGGAGGGTGACACCAAAATCCCAGAGAAATCCTGGAATGGGAAATCCCGGAGGCAGCTCCTTCCATGAGCCACTCCCAAAGCCCCGGGAGGCTGGAGCAGCCCAGGAAAAGGAGGAGATCTTTCCTGGGAGGCCGGGCAGGAGCTTGGGAGAGGCTCCAAACCCACAGACCGGTGGGTGGGATCGGGCAGGGCCAAACTGGGGTCACAGCCCCCCAGCCCAAGAGCTGCTGGGAACACTGGGAAGCGCCCTGGGAGCTCCTCGGGAGTCTTGGATCGATTGGGGCATGGGAAGGGCAGCCAGGAGGGGAAGGGCCTTGGAGTTCCTCTGGTGCCAGGGAGCCAGGAATGGGCTGGGTTTATTCCTCCACAGTTCCATAGGTTGGGTTTATCCCTCCACTCCACAGTTCCCTAGGCTGGGTTTATCCCTGCACTCCACAATTCCATGGGCTGGGTTTATCCCTCCACTCCACAATTCCATGGGCTGGTGTGGAGCCTCTGGAAAAGGGGCCTTGGAATCTTGGAAGTGGTGGCAGGACTGAGCACAGGGTTTGGAATGTGACACTCTCCCACCATGTCCGTGTTTTTCCGGGAAGGAGAGAGAAAGGAGGCACCAAATGCTTAAATCCAGGGAGGAAAAACAGGGAATGAGCAGGAATTGGCCCCTCTGGAGCCGGGAGCAGGGATAGGAACGTGTCCAGGTCCCATGGGAAAGGGACTCCTCGGCCGAGGGGGATCCAGTATCCCATTTTCCAGGTGCCGTGTTTTGTTTGGGAGAGGGAGGGGTGGCAAATCTGCTCAGGAAGGGCAGTGTTAGGGAATGTTATGGAATGTGGAGGGCTGGCTGAGGGATCCTCTGGAGCACCAGGAGAACTTTCCTTTGCTTTATTTAACTAATTAATTGATGAATGTCCTGTTGCTTCGGGGTTTGGAGCTGGAGAGGAGGAGTCAGCCCGTGTTGTTTTTGTTGGAAAACGGGCTATTTTTAGACACCTGCCCTCCTCCTCCTCCTCCTCCTCCTCCTGGAGGCTCCAATTTCCAGGCGGGATGGGATCACCACCCATGGATAACACACAGGGAAGGGCCAGAAGCCTGGCTGTTTCTCCCTCCTGGGGGTGGACACGGCCAGGGAAGGGGCTGGAGGTGATGCCCATCCTCTGGATCCCCCTCCCCTGCCACTGGGGTCCCCAACCAGGCAGCAGCTCCCTCTGGAAGCAGCCCATGGATCTCAGCTGCTTCCCAGCTCCAGGAAGAACTGGCTGGTTGTTGTTATGGTGGGATAATTGAGGCTGGAAGGAGCTTCAAGAGACGATTTTGGCCAACCTTCTGCCCACGCCTGTGCCCTCAGCTCGTCGTGGATCCAGTAGGGGCACTCAGGAGTGCTGGACAAAAGGATTTCTCCAGAGCTGGAAGAAGCACTTCCAAGGTCTTGGCCAACTCCTGCAGGCACCTGGAGTGGTGGGAATGACAGAGTTTCAGGTATTTCTCCATGGGATTTCTCCTGGACTCCTGATTTCCAGTGGCAACACAGCCACTCCCTTCCCACCCCCCCTCAGGACAGCTTGGGATGGGCTGGGTATCCTGTGAATTTAAGGGAAGAGAGGGGGAGAAGGCTGATCCGGGAGAAAAACTGCTGGAAAACACAGTGGGATGTGCTAGGGGAGGACCTTCTGCCCTCATGGGCTGTGAGACACGAACAGCCATAAATCTGGGATGAGCCAGGGTTTGAAGGGAGGCATCTGAGGAGAGCTGAGGGAACCCCAAACCAGGAGTGATTCCCTGTTTATCCATCACTTCATTCCTCTCCGGGGCTCTGCTTTGTCCCCCAGGGGTAACAACCACCCTCCATCCTCTGCCCCCCTTCCTTCCCTCTCCACACTTTCCCTGTGGGGGAAGAATCAGCTCTAAAGGGGAAAAAACCGCCCATGGACAGACAGGCTTTTCCCCCGCTTTGCAGCTGGATTATTCCCATTATTCCCATTAAATCTGTAAGGGATGCAGGACCTGCAAAGCTGCTCCGGGGTCCTTGTGCTGTCACCGGGGAAAGGTGTCACTGCTCGAGTGGCCACGGGAGGGGATAAATCGGGGTGAGAAACCAGGGAAGGAATGAGGAGGGGCCGAGGGGGATTTGGGATGCTCGACTGGGATGAGGAGGGGCCGAGGGGTATTTGGGATGCCCAGCTGGGCTGAGGAGGGGCTCGGCCGGAGCAGGGAAGGCAGAGCCATCCCTTGGCAGGGCTGCACCCCACGGAGCCGTGCCAGGGGCGCTCGGGAGAAGCTCCTTCCCCGCCGGATGATGCTCCTGGGGAGCGGCTGGAAGCGGGAGCCGCAATTCCCGGCAGGGAAAATCCACCTTAACGGCGAGGCAGGAAGCGGCCGGGCACCAATCAGGCCGGGAAGGGCCGGGGGGAGGGAGGGACAGGGGGCCGGCCGGCCGGAC